>SAYR01002562.1:480870-527733 GCA_004382745.1 Argopecten irradians irradians
ATCTCACTTCCAGCATGTTTACCGAACAGGTAATGAGGAACATTTGCGGGGTTTATCGTCCCTGATTTACACGGTTGGCAAGCAACACGTTACGGTCCCGGAAGTAAAGCAGTGAGATTCTCTGCCAGCGCCTTTTTGTTGTGTGGTTTATATTTTGTCGACGCCAAATATGAATGATCCGAGACTTGACATGCGAAGTTTATTGACTCGTAGAGTCCCTGGATATTAATTGGCGAACGATGGGTGCTGGAATGTTTGGTCAAAAATTACAAACGAACTGACTTACAGGTTTCGTATTTTGGACCCGCCGAAGTGTCTCGCTACTCTCGCTACGGTAAATACCAAAGAGAAAAAATACTACCGTAGCTATGTTCCTCGGTTTACAAACAAGCATCGGAATCTAGTTATTTTTAAAGTTCCATGGCTGTATGATGTCAAATATTTAGAATGCAGGCTTGTATTTTTGATATTGTTAATAAACCAAAACAAATACATTATATTGAACAAAGACTGCGAGGTGATCGTGATCACTGATCTTCAGCTACCTGTGTACATATCCTATAGAAAATACGGGTATGAACGTTAACATAACAGTCGTGAATGATAACACAATGTCAAATCATTCATTTTTTGCCATACGCTTATCATATAAATATTCTAAATACGAATATGTATTATTACAGTTGTAATTGTGATGCGAAGATATCCTTAAACATTTTTTTATTTTGGCAAATGTGAACAATTGTCAATTTATTGGCCAGCTTACGCTTATTTTGTGAAAAAAAAAACAAACATTTTTTAAAATCTGCTAAATTTTTTTTTTCATATGTGGAGCTCTAATAACTGTTAAATATTTCAGTTATTTTGAAAGGCCACAAATTATACGAAAGGTCCTTTTAAACGTCATTTTCAGGCATCTGTAGATAGGCTGGTTTGCCAAAAGAGGAGATTTCACGCACTTATTCAGTATGGCATCACAACAATAATTTACTCTCAGCAAGACCAAATGGCTATTTGTCGACCTCGAGAAAAGAAACATCGCTATTCCATTTTTGCATATTACAGAGTTAGCTCTGTTGGCGTCTCGGTATCGCTTATTACGGTCATTATTTTGTAAGCGCAATTCGCGTCTTTTTGTGTAGCTCGCAAAACTTGCAGAGCTCGCCATACACTGGAAAAGTCTCACACTTACCTTAATTCATATGGGATTAGGGTTTTTTAAACAATCATTGAGTACATAGTTTGTCGTATGAACTAGCATTCACGTGATGGCTACGAAAGAATCTGGAATGTCTCGCGAGTTGGGCTGCGCTGGGTCGGGTGTCTTTTCTTGGGCATGTTAAGTAAGCATTTGCATTGTAAAAAAGGGCTAAAGTTATTACAAGCTGATAGGAGAACACGGAATATAAGCTGTCTAACCAAATAGCAGGCTATTCGTACATTATGTCGAGTTTGGAGACGGGACTGAATCATATAACCTTGGCTATTATTAATGCCCTAAAAAAAATAAAAAATATTGGGTCTATTAGCTAATAAACCTATGGCAAGTTGGAGGAATATATTATGGAAGTAGATTCATTTGATGTGAGCCAAGACCGTGATAGATAAACGAAGAGTTTTTGTTGATATAACCTTAACCGTTTAGCAAGTTTAATACGTCCAAAACGAAGAAAACTTTCTACAAGCAGATTTAAGTCTGTTTGAATTGAGTGTATATTACATAATTGTTTCAAGATTAATTATAAGCAATGGTACATACTTTCTGTGACTTCGATACAGCTGATGTACCATTCGGCCGACGAGTGATTACATCTGCCCAACAAAAAAGCTCATTCAATAGTTGCAAATTCTGTTTGTGAACAAATATATTTTATTATTGTTTTTTCTGAAAATAACCGAGCTCTTGATATCCGATCATGCGCTTCTATTTGCACCAAGTCTCGTCCGTTCTCCCGTGCCGAACAACCTAACACATTACCAATTGATAAGGTTATTCGGCGACAAACGGGGTTTGGTGCAAATTGTAGTCCAGTATGAAGGCTGTTATCGATGCGTGTGGGCGGAGGGAGGAAGGACAAGAAAAGTAACTTTGGACAAAACTAAATAATACATCTGACGGTGTGAAAAGTTTTAGAAATTAATCATTGATGAAAGTAAAGTACATTAAAAAATGTGCTGATATAAATAGCGATAGCAGCAGATGAATAATCTTGTACCAAGTTAATTCATTGCGTGTTTCTTTTATACGAGCATATCTGCTAAACGTGAGTATTGTTATCGCCCTTAAGACGGTCGTCTGTGAATGTCTGACATCCACCAGACTGCCCACAGAGAATTCGACAACGAACACTATACCACCGGTACCACTGTCACCTATTATACTAATTATATTGCCAGTTTAATTCAGTGACCGAACATTCTGGGGGTAAATGAATTAAAACAAAATTATGCGTTATTTATTTAATGGTGTTTTATAACTTGACTCCTTGGATTAAAAATGGCGGCCTAAAGACAATAGCATCGTTCTTGAAACTGCCGCGTATGCGATACGTGCTGAAAGTCTCGTTTTCATATGTCCATTTCTGCAACTAGTCTACATGCCTCTACTATCTGAAGATAAATCCAATTGTAGGTTTTTCAAATTTTATTTTCACATAACCAGTTATATATAACTATATATAATCTTCTTTTGATATTTTTTATCGATTTAGTGCTAGGAAACATGGTGTGTTAGGCAAGTAATGCCTTAAAGTGTTTCATATCAATTAATAATTTCGATTAAATATGCGCATTATTCGCAGGGACGTTAGAATCGTTGCGAATACTATCAATCATGATTTCGACTAAAAGTAGATCACTTGGTGATTTTGTTTAGGCTGCTATGTAGGGCGTTACTAAATTTAGGTACTTATATCATTTCTCTTCTTCCTAACTGACTTTATTTTTCCTAATGCCTCCCTTGGCACCGCCTCACTTTTGGCCTTGAGTTGAGCCTCACCCCTGTGAGGTATGGCTGTGGGTTCTGTGCCCTGGCCGAGGCACACCAAAGTCTAGTACAAAATGGAGTTCTGTTCCTGCTTAGCGCTCAGCACTACAGGGAGTGGGACGACTTGTTCGCACCGTTGTCAGTTATAATGTGACCGGGGTGGGGTGTGTTGCTTGGTGTCATAGGCCGGCTATGCGTCAGTTGATTATAGCACTATAAAAAGGCAACAGTTCCATAATAAGGAACCACACCCCACACTGTTCCACATTATACTGACGGCGACATATCTTTATCTATTACCATATTAATGTAGATAGGTATGGAAAACTCCACTAGATTTACCCAGGACATGGTCCAAACAAACAAACAAACAGGAGCAGATACCTTTACGTCTATATATATTTTATGTTAATGATCGCCAGATAAGCTCAACTGTTAAGGACTATTTATGCTTCATGCTAAATGGATAGTTTAGAGATAAATGTTCAAGCAAGCTACATGCACTTTTCTTTTTAGAGATACAATTATTCACGTAATTTTTAATGAGAGCAGAAACGCGAATTTAATTGTTAAAAGCATATATATAAATGAACGGCTGTCAATCCCTGGAGTGAAGTTATATCTTTTTTAACGAATACGTCGACAACAAAAGTATTGCATTATCCCAATTGTTCATTACAACTCGAGTTTCTATTCCTTGTAAATAATTTACACTGGAAATCGTTGTAACGAAGAAAAGTATATCAATTTGTTGCAAAGTCTTTGAAAATAACTACATGTTAGGATATTCTTCGTTTCTCTATATTATATAACCTTGATGCTATCTGCTGAACAGCATATATTCCGCTATACTTTATGCTAATTAGAAATAGTTTCTATTTATTGAAACCCATTAAAACAGGAAATCGATGTAACAAGGGGGACAAATATTACACTATCGATTTGATGCAATGTTCGTAAAAAGAACCATGTTTCTGAGGAATATTTTTTCTATTACCTGTTGGACAGCATATGTTTTCCAATACTTCATAGGATATCCCGTGGTTGCTAAGGAAAAGATAACTCTATCTTACACTTAAAGTTGGAAGCAATAGGAATGTCAAATTTTAAATATGAGAGAAAAAGAAAAGAACATGGATCTAACAAATACAATCTGATTAAAATACAGATCTTTATAACCACTCAGTTAATCTGATTAAAATACAGATCCTTATAACCACTCCGTTCTGATTAAAATACAGATCTTTATAACCACTCCGTTAATTTGATTAAAATACAGATCCTTATAACCACTCTGTTAATCTGATTAAAATACAGATCCTTATAACCACTCCGTTCTGATTAAAATACAGGTCTTTATAACCACTCCGTTCTGATTAAAATACAGATCCTTATAACCACTCCGTTCTAATTAAAATACAGGTCTTTATAACCACTCCGTTCTGATTAAAATACAGATCCTTATAACCACTCTGTTAAATATCAAACGTAGTGATAATAAGAATCTGTATTTTAATCAGATTGTGACAAGTAGACAGGGATATCTCAGCCCTCATGGAAGTTTTTTTATCGTCAATCCTGTGCAAACCTCGGGTTGACAAGCCAAAATGTTTCTCTTGATAAGGACTACCTGTTAGAGGATTCTCTACATTACATAGCGTTGGTGCTACCTGCTGATCAGCCTCTGTCTCTGTACACTACGTGAACCGTGGATGATATGTCTATTATGCTGTAGACATGCACATCTATTAGTGAGAACGTTTTCTGCTGCACGACATGCCGGGCGTGATTACTGAGGCGTCCACGAGATAAGATTCCTAACGGAGAGGCGGCATTTAGCACTGTGACAGCTACTCCAGAAATAATTTCCGCGCAATTAAAGTGATAAACTGACATGTTTCTTCCCAATTTTTATATTTCTAGCTGCTTTAATTATCTGGTTAGTTGTAAAAGTGATGTTTATGCGTCTCTGATCTGCTGTGCTTCTAGAAAGTGTTCCGCCAATAGGAGGGACGTCATGTGGATTTCTACATTGCATCAAATACAAATCAATTGAAAGAATAGCTTTTGTTTTTGGCAAAACAATGCATTCCCGTTATTATGGATTGCATTCTACTCGTATTTGCTATATTATTTTGGACGGTGTTGTGTTGCAAATCAATTTAAATGACAGCATGCTTCGCTTATTTCGTCTTGTGGTGTCCTTTTAACATTCCAAACTATGCTGCCTCAGAGCATCACAATCCCAATTTTCATTCTTCGTCATTGCTATAGGACCTAGTCTTGTCCTTGAAGTTCCCATCTCAGTGTCCAAGAGGGATGTTTTCTTATCCAATGATAGTATATTGATTGTAACTTTACACATCGTTTAACCAGCAGCCTCCTTACAATCATACGCATCATTTCATTGTAAAAACAGTGACACACTGACCAGTCACAAGCCTAACTTCTTATTACAAAGGGACGATGCCCAAATAGACCGCTATACATTGTACCATTATTTTTATTATTTCATTACCGACCACTAGAGAGCAAAGCCATGAAATAGTCCAAGGTTGATAGCAGGACAGTGATAGTAACCCCTGGAATATCGAGGAAGGGAATCGATATGATGTATGTGAGACTACTGGCCAGGATCAGAAGACACTAACACATGATATCATAACTAACTTTCACATCACTGGCCGAGCCACCCATTTTTGCATTCACGATGCCATTTGTTGGAAACAATAGCGAAACAATTGTTTGTTATTTTCAAGTAGAACGTGTGTGCAGTGAGAGTAACCCCTAGGATATCAAGGAAGGGAATCAATATATATGTTACTCGAATGACCAGCATCAGAAGTCAAGTTATACACACACAAACTCATAACACAGACCGAAAAACCCATTTTTTACATTCACAATCTGATAGAAATTAAGCGAAATCATAGTATGCCATATTTCACTTTGAACGTGTGTGCAGAACGCGTTGCCTTAATCCTGTCTCCAGAAGAATTTTAAATGGGCGGGATGCGTTAATGGCCGACATATTGTGTAAATGTACAATAATGACGTGTGTCACAATGATGAAGCGAGGCAGTCAGTTACGTAATTAGTGGGAGGGTTTCCCTGTTACTGCAAATTACAGCCAGCTACCTGAAGGATTTATCGTGCATCACGCTGTGCTAACGTATATAGAACCGTAGTTTTCTGTGTTGCACCAAAAAGCACTGTAACAGACAAAGCTTGAATATACATTAACACACTATTAATGATATATTAGTCTAGTCTATCACTGCAAAGTGTATGCATCAGCAAGAAACTTTATTATTTATATACAATTTTTTGTTGTTTTTGTTCCCGTTTTTTGTATTGTTTTTATTTTTCCCTGCAAACGTTTTCAACTTTTTTGTACCTTTTTATTCATTACGCTTGCACATCAACAGATAACAAGTCGATTAAAGAAAGTGTTTGTCTCTCACCCAACCATCATAACATACAACATGTCACTCACACTTCCCGACTACATCTCAATACTTCACTGGGATATCGTCTTCGTTATGATTAATGATTGTGATATTTTTCATCACCTGAATATTAGTACATGTTATACACGTGAGCTCCCTTACGTTAGTTTGTTTGTTTAATTTACGTCTTGATAAAGGGCAGATCGCGCCGAAAAAATGACATTATTTTGTCCTTGCTGTTGGAATCATGCCGTAGTCCAATTTACTGCTTCAGGTAATTCGTATGATATCATACACACGATAATACGGATCCATAGTTGTGTAGAATATGTCTGTTGAATTTACTTCTTTGACCCATAATACATTTATTCACATACATAAGTCATATCATTACTGTTGCCAATTTAGGCATTCTATCAGCAAGTGTTCAGAAAGGTCAACGCAGAATTTACCTACATTTACATATATAAGGTCTACATCCGGGACTTCTAGGCCTCACAGCTATAATGAAAATCGTAAAAGGTACTTAAGATATAACATTAACATCTTTACAAAATGGGTAGCTAATAAATATCACCTCTTTAAACCAATCTAAAAAGGGCACCTGTCTATATAGGACAGATACTATGTACAGTAATTGACCTCTGTTTACAGGGCACTTGTCTATGTAGGACAGATACTATATGATTGACCTCTGTTTACAGGGCACCTGTCTATATAGGACAGACTTATCAACGCCATTTGATGGAATTTATTATATTATTGTATAGGATATATTTGCTATGTGCCTGAAAAAGCCAATGTATGGTTTTAGTCTATTTGCTTTCGGTAAATCTTCTGTGATCAGTGCTCATAGTCATTACACTGCTGTGACCATGTATCTTCTGTGATCAGTGCTCATAGTCATAACACTGCTGCGACCATGTATATTTTACTCCAGTAGAAGTTTTCTAGTTTTGACATAATTTGCAGGGACAACATGTAATGTGTTTTCCTTATCCTCTAACAAAGTTCTTGTTTTCTGATGATTCTGTTCATCTGCTGACATCTGTTGCTTGCAAAACGGTGAAGTCTGACAAAACAAGTATTTACTGAAAAGTTCGTTAAAGAGATATGTTACGACACAGATTTCAAGAACAGGAACGTTCGATATTTTAATTAATAAAAAAACTTCCCTTCAGGATCTTCCATCTTACAAAACAACTGTCTATATTGCAGGTGCATTTCATTCACACGCAGCCGGCGATCTTTGCTGAATAAATTCCACCAACTCGCACGCATTTGTCTGCTACTTGCGGTTTTCCGTTTTCAGAGTGATATTACATGTGTTCGTGGGATATAAAGCACGCTATTCATTCACAAAAAAACTCACACCAAGTCCCCGTATCTTTATGAATTATAATTATGCGGTTGATGCTTCTGTCGTCTAGTGACCTTATAAGGAGCGATCTCTGCCATAAAGATCAGACGATCGGTAAAGCTATCAACTAGGTGCACCTATTTACTGACAGAAAATCTGACTTAGTATTGTATACAACAGCTGCTGTTCGCTTTCTATACATACTTGTACATATCTGTTCAGTGATGTATAAACTTAAACGCATTGGATTATTTACAATTATATTTAAAATGAATAAATATTGAATAATTCTACGAAATTCGCCGCAGTGTTAGATATGTCTTTTTTCTGGCTTTCACGTTTCAGCATTCGAATATTCATAATTTAGTTCTGGCGAAAAGGTTTTATAATCAACATTGTGTTGTTAACTTGTTTGTTTGACTAATTACAGTCCCATTTACAGTAAGGACACATTCTTATCAACATAGGAAATGTAAAATCATTCTCAGTATGAAATCATTAATTTTCGTTTTGAAGACACAATTTTAAAATCCCACAAAGATTTAAATTCGTGGAAGACATGTACACACTATCTATGACACTATTTCACAAACGTTACAACCAACGAAATGACTGCCGTGAGAGTCACCTCGCGATAAGTTTACCTCTGTTTGTATCTAAATCAATCAACTTATCTATTATCAATGTCTTCTATATATTCGCGCTGTGTCTTCTTGTATATTGGAACTTTTGTCCTTAATACAGTGCTATATCATTGGCCCATACCGCAGCCTCCCAAACCACACACAAGCACTCTGTACACGAAACACACCGCGTGGATGGGATGTCGTCCTTACACGACCAAGTCTGTTAATAGGACGTTAATGTAATAAAATTTTAAACCGTCTAAAGTCCTTTTAATTCCTATAAATTTCATTGGCTGTTTATTACAGAATGTGCCATTTCCCCCCAAATATTCAAGGACAAACATCGTATGCTCATATATCTAACGCTGTTTTCCTTAGTACAAACGTCCTATTAACAGCTATGATCATGTTAGGACGGCCTCCCATGTATGCCGTGTGTTGTGTGTATGTTGTGCGGGGTGCTTGTTTTGGGAGACTGCGGTATATTTATGTTGAGTCTTCTTGTATAGTTGAACTGTTGCCCTTTTTATAGTGCTATATCACTGAAGCATGCCGCCGAAGACACCAAGCAACACACCCTAGTACATCTACGCGGACATGCATCTAGCATACTTTTATAATTTTAAATGATTGTAAGCCATACCGAACTCGTTTATAACAGAGTTTACTAAATTTCGATCAAGGATTCATTGAAGATAAGGAACGTTGGGAATGTTGACGACTAATCTGATTAAAATACCGATCCTTATTATCACTATGTTTGATAAGAGGAACGGAGTGGTTATGAGGATCTGTATTTTAATCAGATCGGTTGATGACACTGGGCCATGATCTTAAACGTCCCTGTAAACAGCCAATCCGTATCAACAGGACTCACCACATCAATGGTCATTCTAAATCAAATCAAAGTGACAATATCAATGATTAAAGATCTGTTATGTCTGACCGATAACGGTCGTATATAACTCGGACTTGGAAGGTAAACGATAACGATAGGTAGTTTAGTATAATCTGCAATGTTCCAACACGTTTATGTACCAAGTTTCTGAAATATTTTTTTTACTCCGTATGAAAGTTATTTCCTGTCCACTTCCGGTATATTCCGCGGTTGTCTGCGCACGTAATTTGCCGTTTCACGAAAGCTCTTTGAACCAGCATGTCTGTAATATATAAATTAAAGATCTGATGAGATATGTAAACCCTTCACGCGCCATTAACCGCCTGTCAATGGCCAATACAGAATATATTAGACATTGTTAAACACTTTCCTACAAGCTATAAATGGTGTCTTTTCTCCGAGCATGAAAGGCCTATCAGACATCTCGGTCGTACGGCCTTGGGTATCACGTCAGCCGTCATAATACAATCTACATAATTCTGAGGTGCGGAGCGCTGTACCTGGTAGGGTGTCGTGGTCCGTGTCCTTCATCAGGCAGATACAATAAAATGAATGTCGATTCGCTAATAAAAACACATAAAGATAAGCTGACATTTTTGAAATTGCCAGACAACTTTTTTTTTTCTTCAGAATTTCAATAAAGAATTATTCTCGTCACATCTTCTCTTGCGCTTCAAAAATGATATTTGTAAAAAGACAGTTGGGATATAGATAGATTTTAATTTATGAAAGTAATAAAGTATCTTTGAACGCATTAGACAAACTGTGGTAATCATGATACCATCATAAAAACACTTTCATTGTCTTGGTGAAATGATTGTCTGCATGTTTTATTGTAATCATTTAGTTTGATACGGGCAGTATACAGGGTGACCAGGTGGTGTGTGCTTATTTTAAGTCAGGAAGTTCTAAAGTTAACAGTGATGAAACTAGATCATGGATATCTCAAATGTAAATGTAAATGTAAAATTGATTGTTTCATAAAAATATTTGCATTGGTGATGTCGAAACAGTAATTACATTATAAACTACTAATTGCAAAATATAATTGGTGTTATTTGTGATACTGGAATTCAGTATATTTTATGAAATTAAAGTTTTTAATTGAAAACAATCCAATTAAATTATGTAATCCTTATAACCTATATCACTGAACCATGCCGCCGTAGACACCAAGCAACACACCCCACCCGGTAAAGTTTTACAGTATGCTGATGAAGATACATATATAACGGGCCATCATGAAAGGGTCTTGGTCAATCACTAGGCATACTGTTTGTTTGTTTGTTTGATTAATTAACGTCCTATTAACAGCTATGATCATACCATTTGGTTTGACATTGAAATAACCTTATAAACTTATGGACGAAGAACACATGGCAGTTTCAGCCATTTGATGTGATGTCATTATCATCAACAAGAAAATATATAGAGAAGAAACGCCTAGACTAAAATAAAGCAAATGAGTAGCATTACAGTTGTTGGAATACTTATTATTTTATTTGACTACTATTGACATTTCAGGAGAATACAGGGATGTCGCCGAAATACGCATCGTGCACTTTTTACACTTTACACACTGCATACATGGGAGACCGTCCTTACAGGACCCTGGCTGTTTATAGGACGTTATACATGGGAGACCGTCCTTACAGGACCCTGGCTGTTAATAGGACGTTATGTATGGGAGGCCGTCCTTACATGACCCTGGCTGTTAATAGGACGTTATATATGGAAGGCCGTCCTTACATGACTCTGGCTGTTAAAAGGACGTTAATATGATATAGTAAATCAGACAGTAATAGGCTAATCATTAATGACGTAATCATCACGGTCACCATGACGTTGATATTTTGTTATCCCAATCGCTTCGTTTGTGAGCGGTTCGTATGACATAAAATCCTCTATACTTATATAGGATATTGGACGATTTCTTTAACATACAAACCGAATAGAAAGTTGTTGACGTAAACGTGATTGTAAACAGATCGGCAAACAATTTGTATTATATCTTCCTTACGTGGATGTCATGCATCCAATGTTCCATTTTATTACACGTCTAACTTTGATCATATTCGACGTTCCGTAACAAATGGGTGTGGGTAGGTGTGGGCAAGGAAACGATATACTGGGTAGGTGTGGGCAAGGAAACGATATACTGGGTAGGTGTGGGCAAGGAAGCGATATACTAAATCTACAAATCGGCTGTTTCTGCTTTCATAGTGTTAACAACTCTACCGAAAGGACACCTAGCCATAAAGGACACCTCACTATAACAGACACCCTATAGAAAGAACACCTGTCTATAAAATACACCCATATAGAAAGGAGATCTGTATATAAAGGACACACTGTGAATATATATAAAGGTCACAACTATAACGGGCATCTCTAAAGAAAGGACATCTGTTTATAAAGGACACTTCTATAGAAAAGACTCATGTCTACAAACGACACCTCTTTAAACAAAGACATTTGTCTGCAAAGGACACCTATTAAAAGGACACATCCTCAGAAGAAAGGACAACTGTGCATAAAGGACATATCTATAGAACGGACACATGTCTATAAAGGACACACCCATATAAATGACACATATAAAGGACAGAGTCGCAATGTCCTTGCACTTAACTATACAATTAGTTTTGTATAAAGGTTTGTTTGATTAATTAACGTCCTATTAACAGCTATGGTCATGTAAGGAGGGCCTCCCACGTATGCGGTGTGTTGCGTGTATGTTGTGCGAGGTGCGTGATTTTGGAGACTGCGGTATATTCATGTTGTGTCTTCTTGTATAGTGGAACTGATGCCCTTTTTATAGTGCTATATCACTGAAACATGCCGCCGAAGACACCAAGCAACACACCCCAACCGGTAATATTATACTGACAACGGGCGAACCAGTCGTCCCGATCCCTGTATGCTGAGCGCTAAGCAGTAGAAGAAACTACCACTTTTATAGACTTTTGTGTGTCTCTGCACAGGTTTACGATTCGCGCGCAAAAAAATACTAAAAATACTGAAAGGTTGTTTACTTAGCCCTGTATCCCATTTCCAGAAAATGGGGTAATTAATTTTAAAATGCTCTGAACACCACAAAAATTATCCGATCTAAATATTTGTTAGCTTACATTGAAGACAATTCCTTACTGGTCACTATGGTATATGATATGATGGGATTATGGGCGAATTTTATTTCATATCGAAAGTTGAATTACGAGGATTCGTGTAAAAATCGTTAGTCGGAAAAGTACACGCTACATCCCCAGGTCACGATTCCCTAATGAGCACATATATAAGCTATCTGATTGGTCCACTCGCTCCTAGAAGTCAATCAGAGAGCTTGTATCAAATCGGAGACGACAGACAAAAAATGGCCGAGATCGGTGATCATTTGTTCTGCATGACAATAAACGAAGCGTGGGGATCGCTAAGGGATACTTATGTGCAATTTTTATAAGTAAGTGAGTTTATATTGAGGATCTGCACTTCAGGGATGCATTCGTTGAATCGATGGCGATTTTATTCGGTCAGTGCTCATTAGGGAATCGTGACCTGGGGATGTAGCGTGTACTTTTCCGACTAACGATTTTTACACGAATCCTCGTAATTCAACTTTCGATATGAAATAAAATTCGCCCATAACCCTATCATATCATATACCATAGTGACCAGTAAGGAATTGTCTTCAATGTAAGCTAAAAATATTCAGATCGGATGATTTTTGTGGTGTTCAGAGTATTTTAAAATTAATTACCCCATTTTCTGGAAATGGGATACAGGGCTAAGTAAACAGCCTTTCAGTATTTTTATTATTTTCTTTTTGCGCGCGTCGTAAACCTGTGGTCTCAGTCAGGGGACAGATCCCAGAGCCTTCCTCACAGGGGCGAACGCTCAACTCAAGGCCAAAAGTGAGGCGGTGCCAAGGGAGGCATTAGGAAGAATAAAGTCAGTTAGGAAGAAGAGAAAAGATAAGATCCTAAATTTAGTCGCCTTTTACGATCATGCAATAGGGGCAGCAGGTACAATTGTAACGCCCTATCTTTGTTTGTTTGTTTGTTTGTTTGATTAATTTACGTCCTATTAACAGCTATGGTCATGTAAGGACGGCCTCCCATGTATGCGTAGTGTTGCGTGTATGTTGTGCGAGGTGCGTGTTTTGGGAGACTGCGGTATATTCGTGTTGTGTCTTCTTGTATAGTGGAACTGTTGCCCTTTTTATAGTGCTATATCACTGAAGCATGCCGCCGAAGACACCAAGCAACACACCCCACCCGGTCACATTATACTGACAACGGGCGAACCAGTCGTCCCACTCCCTGTATGCTGAGCGCTAAGCAGGAGCAGAAACTACCACTTTTATAGACTTTGGTGTGTCTCGGCCAGGGGACAGAACCCAGAGCCTTCCTCACAGGGGCGAACGCTCAACTCAAGGCCAAAAGTGAGGCGATGCCAAGGGAGGCATTAGGAAACAAAGTCAGTTAGGAAGAAGAGAAAAGATAAGATCCTAAATTCGCCTTTTACGATCATGCAATAGGGGCAGCAGGTACAATTCTAACGCCCTACCTGCAGGGCTATCTGCAGGGTGACTGTATATGACTGTAAATGGGAAAAAACCCGTTTTGATAGTGTCAGTAATGTTTCCAATGTATGATGACAAAGCGTGTTTACATCTTCGTGTCGAACCGATCCGTCTTGACTTGCTTTCGAAGTTAATCACCGTTCACAATATAATATCTATAGGTTTTGTCTGCTCTCCAATCCAAGTTAAATATTTTGGATAAAACGAACATACAACATACACTTGTCTCATTTAATATGATAGGAAATTAACAAAAAAAATGTCATAAAACTTCGTTATAATGTTCTCATTGACAAATGATTTAAAGTGTCGTAATTCTCGTACTCACAAATCTGGCCACCAATACGTTACCCAATACTTATCTTGTATAAGTTGCAATTTCAAAAGCAAAATAAGAGCTAAAAATGAATTTTCGCACTTTTGCCAAATATCATGATATTGACATCTACAGTACACTTACTGTGATATCAGCGATTGTAAATTGACTTCTTCTGTTATGTTTTTAATTAAATTTATATAAAGCTTAAAACCAAGAATTATTATAGTGCATTGATTTTGTGTGGTTGCTACAGTCAATCTGATTACAATACAGATCCTTATCACACTACGTTTTATTGAATGGAGTGGTTATAAGGATCTGTATTTTAATCAGATTGATGCTACAACGTTTCTCCGTGCCTTTGAATGATTTTCACAGCTTTATTCCCCAAAACTTATGGTTTTCAATTAATTACTGATAAAATAAAGTGTCAAAATATAACTTTAAGGTTCAAGACCCCGTTTACATGAGTTTTTTGTATGTCTATATATCACTTTTTAGGTATACTTGAACATAAAATAGTTGAAATAAAGAGTCTATGCATCCGATCTAAGCTTAGAGATTATAGTTTAATACTGCTGACTCGTGCATTGTTGTGTTGTTTGTAAATTGCAAAGTATGCAAAAAAATGTACATTTCAGTCTTACAAGTCCACAGGGTTCAGAACATGTTTCTGTCACCAAACAACCATGCCATTATGTTTACTAGTGATAGCATGTAGTCGGAGCAATGGGTTGACCGTCTTTACAAAGGCATCCACATCGAGTATTGTAGATTAGATAATGCAAATACATAATATATATTATATAGGAAGGCATTTCAATCATCTGGAATAAGTCTATCATATACTTTAAGGAACACTGAACATAAACGAAGACTGATTTTGATAAAAAAAAATGTACATTTCAATTCTACATGTCCTGTCCGTATCTGTGTAATATTTTTTGAAAAAAAAATCCTGTTGAGTGATGCAGAGATAGCACTAAATTGAAACCAAAATGGGCGGTAATGATTTAGAAATTTTTGATTAAAAAATAAATGTTGACCATAGTTAAGTGGGTTTCAAACGAACCGAACAAAATCCGACATCGACTTTTTCCAGTTCCGTTTGTTCCGTGACTTAAATCGATGCTGTCCGCTTGAATTATAATCCGCGAGTGCCTTATTGTTGAAAATAAATCTTCACAAATAGATTGAATATAATTATTACCTTTCACAAAATAATGGAGTACATATTTGTTACCTTTCACAAAAAAAAAAACGAAAAAAAAAGAAAAAAAAACAACAAAAAACAACAACACAAAAATAAAATAAACCTACCAGAAACGAACAAAACTGGAATATAATCGTACAGTGTACCTTTCACAATAAATATAATTATTATCTTTGAAATAGAAGTCGCCGTGGCAGCCACCAAACTTTTTGTGGAAATGAACTTTTTATGAACTGGACAGATTCACGATGAATTAATATAAGCTGTCTTTACTTTACTACCCGTATCCACGTCGTTACAAAAGGGATAGTCGTCACATTGTTTTATCATTAATGGTAAAATCTACTATAGAAGCAAAATAAGCATCAACTGTATGGAATAGTCTGATGTATGGCATAAGGGGAATAACTCTAAAATAAAACTTCAAAATTTCACTGATTCAGACCACACAGATAAATAAACAAGATAGCGTCTAGTTGTATATATCTTGTTACTGCAAAAAGTGAATCTGTTTAAAGAATTATTGTGGTCACTTTAGTCTTTGGGTCTAATACCTCAAGGCGACACTGTGCGTGTGGAGATTTTTGTTTGAATTTTATGATCCTGATCATACTATGTTTCATAAACTATTCTTACATAAAATCGTTAATTTGATGTAAATAAGATTGAAATTTGCAACGAAGATTACAACTTAAAGGCAATAAACAAGGAACAATCCATATCAACATTTTGATATATTTAGTGCCATATAATTAAATCATCTTTATCAATATCTGATCAGTATTAATAATAATAAACTAAGGACATAAGGCCAGTTACGGTCATTTTTTTTAGGATTTTTTGGCAGCCCTTTCTAGACATTCATACAAATGTTACAAAAATGTAACTTAAAAATGTGTTACTTTTATTTTCAAAATAGCGTTTTTGGAAGCCATCCTCAATTTCAGACTGCTAAAAAAGCACTTGGTCAGATTTATTTCAGGCACGTTTAAGCTAAATTGCACTGGTATAAATGTTTTCATGATGGTGGCCGTCGTTGATATCGCATCAACCCGAAAATATCAACACTTCGCCAGTTTCACCTAAATTGCTCTGATGCCATCTGAATGACACCGGTGGAGCCTGGGAAAATAACTAAATGTGTAACGTTTTCACCCGGCGGTCAACCGATGACGATGGTCGAAGCACAATGGAAAAAAGGTACATCAAACCGTTTTTATTAATAAAAAAAAGAATATACAAATCGCTTGATTAATGAAATTACAACAAATACTTATGCTACATGTATACTGTAATATAAATTCGTCTCTATCCCATATGCGGAACACACAATAGGCTAACATTTTATCCGTCGGCAAACGCCAGATCAAATCATCTTTGGACTGACTAAGTCCCAGAGACAGCCAGATCTAATCGTCTATGGACTGACATTGTTCCCAGAGACAGCCAGATCTAATCGTCTATGGGCTGACATTGTTCCCAGAAACAGCCAGATCAAATCATCTATGGACTGACATTGTTTCCAGTGACAGCCAGATCTAATCGTCTAAGGATTGACATTGTTCCCAGAGTCAGCCAGATCAAATCATCTATGGACTGAATTGTTCCCAGTGACAGCCAGATCTAATCGTCTATGAACTGACATTGTTCCCAGTGACAGCCAGATCAAATCGTCTATGAACTGACATTGTTCCCAGTGACAGCCAGATCAAATCATCTATGGACTGACATTGTTCCCAGTGACAAACAGATAAAATCATCTATGAACTGACATTGTTTCCAGTGGCAAACGCCAGATTAAATCGTTTATGAACTGACATTGTTTGCTTTTGACGGACGCCAGCCTCTCCGTATCATCATAATAGACGATTTGAGAGAATAGTAATATCCTTTGAAGGTTTTCCACACCACGCCAGTAGCATACGATGACGTTTGTCCTGACAGGTAGTCCCCGTTGAGATTTGACGAATGACATTGTTCATACCACCACGCGCCGTGGTATAGTGTGGCACAATTTTGGGAACTGCCATCAAAATCCTTGTCTTTGGAAGTGAATCGGTAACCACTGCATCGGGTCATATCATCTCCTTAAAATTATTAAAAATATTCCATCTAAACCAATCTGATAAAAATATATATTGATTTCACAAGACTTAAACTGCAATTAGCCTAATTGAAAAACTGGGCCCATAAATAAATGCGCTCCATCTATACTATGCTACAGAACAAACATCAAACATTGACATCTATACTATACTACAGAACAAACATCAAACATTGACATCTATATCATGCTACAGAACAAACATCAGACATTGACATCTATACTATACTACAGAACAAACATCAAGCATTGACATCTATACCATGCTACAGAACAAACATCAAGCATTGACATCTATACCATGCTACAGAACAAACATCAAACATTGACATCTATACTATACTACAGAACAAACATCAGACATTGACATCTATACTATACTACAGAACAAACATCAAGCATTGACATCTATATCATGCTACAGAACAAACATCAAACATTGACATCTATACTATACTACAGAACAAACATCAAACATTGACATCTATACTATACTACAGAACAAACATCAAACATTGGCATCTATACTATACCACAGAACAGACATCAAACATTGACATCTATACCATGCTACAGAATAAACATCAAACATTGACATCTATATTATACTACAAAACAAACATCAAACATTGACATCTATACTATACTACAGAACAAACATCAAACATTGACATTTATACTTTTTTACAGAACAAACATCAAACATTGACATCTATACCATGCTACAGAACAAACATCAAACATTGACATCTATACCGTGGTACAGAATAAACATCAAACATTGACATCTATACTATACCACAGAACAAACATCAAACATTGACATCTATACCATACTACAGAACAAACATCAAACATTGACATCTATACCATGCTACAGAATAAACATCAAACATTGACATTTATACTATACCACAGAACAAACATCAAACATTGACATCTATACTATACTACAGAACAAACATCAAACATTGACATCTATACATGCAACAGAACAAACATCAAACATTGACATCTATACCATGCTACAGAACAAACATCAAACATTGACATCTATATTATACTACAAAACAAACATCAAACATTGACATCTATACCATGCTACAGAATAAACATCAAACATTGACATCTATATCATACTACAAAACAAACATCAAACATTGACATCTATACTATACTACAGAACAAACATCAATCATTGACATCTATACCATGGTACAGAACAAACATCAAACATTGACATCTATACTTTATTACAAAACAAACATCAAACATTGACATCTATACCATGCTACAGAACAAACATCAAACATTGACATCTATGTTATACTACAGAACAAACATCAAACATTGACATCTATGTTATACTACAGAACAAACTTCAAACATTGACATCTATACTATACCACAGAACAAACATCAAACATTGACATCTATACTATACTATAGACCAAACATCAAACATTGACATCTTTATCTTGGTACAGAACAAACATCAAACATTGACATAAATACCATGCTACAGAACAAACATCAAACATTGACATCTATACCATGGTACAAAACAAACATCTAACATTGACATCTATGCTATACTACAGAACAAACATCAAACATTGACATCAATACCATGCTACAGAACAAACATCAAACATTGACATCTATACCATGCTTCAGAACAAACATCAAACATTGACATCTATATTATACTACAGAACAAACATCAAACATTGACATCTATACTATGTTACAGAACAAACATCAAATATTGACATCTATACCATGCTACAGAACAAACATCAGACATTGACATCTATACTATACTACAGAACAAACATCAAACATTGACATCTATACATGCTACAGAACAAACATCAAACATTGACATCTATACCATGCTACAGAACAAACATCAGACATTGACATCTATACCATGCTACAGAACAAACATCAAACATTGACATATATACTATGCTACAGAACAAACATCAAACATTGACATCTATACCATGGTACAGAACAAACATCAAACATTGACATCTATACATGCTACAGAACAAACATCAAACATTGACATATATACTATACTATAGAACAAACATCAGACATTGACATCTATACATGCTACAGAACAAACATCAAACATTGACATATATACTATATAACAGAACAAACATCAAACATTGACATCTATACTATACTACAGAACAAACATCAAACATTGACATATATACTATACTACAGGACAAACATTAAACATTGACATCTATACTATACAACAGAACAAACGTCAAACATTGACATCTATACCATGCTACAGAACAAACATCAAACATTGACATCTATACCATGCTACAGAATAAACATCAAACATTGACATATATACTATACTACAGAACAAACATCAAACATTGACATATATACTATACTACAGAACAAACATCAAACATTGACATCTATGTTATACTACAGAACAAACATCAAACATTGACATCTATGTTATACTACAGAACAAACTTCAAACATTGACATCTATACTATACCACAGAACAAACATCAAACATTGACATCTATACCATGGTACAGAACAAACATCAAACATTGACATATTGAAGTTTGTAATTACAAACGTATTTTTGTAAACTGCATACCACTTATACATATATAATTAACTAGTTTGAATTTCCGCGCTCTCTGCATGCCATATATGATATCAACATCCGGGTCATAAGCTAAAGGTCAATTTTCATTTGCAATACCACAGACATCATGTCACAAGAAGAAAAAATTTTCAACGATCGCCATCTTTGTTTGACACTCAACATTGTATCACATTTGATTTCATCGTATTGTGCTTAAAGGGTTACAGATTCCTATCGCCTGACGGATAGCGTTTTTCATGTTCACCATACAGTAAATTTTTTGCATTTGAGATGTGGTATTTGTCAACGCAAGCTCACCATGCTGTCGTCGCTTGAGCGGAAACGAAGCTGAACAACAACAACAAACATGGCGTCCTGTCAATATTCCGGGCGATCATTGGCTCACTTCTTTATTAAAGTGGCCACATTTATTAAAATTTTCTTTTAAAAACATATACATCAAAATTATCATTTAACAATCTTACATCAGACATAAAAGACCAATTTTACATAAAAGTAAATATGCAAAGGTGAGCGGAATATCCGCCATCTTCCTTCTGACATAAAAAACCACAATGTTTTCATAAAGTAAATATGAAAGGATGAGCAGAATATCTGCCTTTTTGAAACCAATATATACGCTTAAACAAAAAAAAAACAAATGAGACATCAAATAGGGAGGAGAGGGAGGGTAAGCACAATACGATGAAATCAAATGTGATACAATGTTGAGTGTCAAACAAAGATGGCGATCGTTGAAATTTTTTTCTTCTTGTGACATGATGTCTGTGGTATTGACCAATGAAAATTGACCTTTAACTAATGACCCGGATGTTGATACCATATATGGCATGCAGAGAGCGCGAAAATTCAAACTAGTTAATTATATATGTATAACTGGTATGCAGTTTACAAAAATACGTTTGTTATTACAAACTTCAATTTTTGCCATCCTGCAAAATTACATGTACAGAAATTGCTTTTCCAGTCGTCATGTGCCACCCCTCTTACAAAATGTCTGTATAATGTGACAAATATTATAATACATATATATTGTCAGTTTAAACTGGTTACAAGCGTAAAAACTCTCCATGCTGTGAAGCTCTGTTTGCATATTGAATACTCGGATTGGTATACCATAGAACAACAAACAGTGAATTGAGTGGCGATCATTGGCTCACTTCTTTATTAAAGTGGCCGCATTTATTAAAATTTTCTTTTAAAAACATATATATCAAAATTATCATTTAACAATCTTACATCAGACATAAAAGACCAATTTTACATAAAAGTAAATATGCAAAGGTGAGCGGAATATCCGCCAAAATGACAATAAATATTATGATATTGTCATCCGCCACCCAATGGTATACCAATCCGAGTATTCAATATGCAAACAGAGCTTCACAGCCTGTAGAGTTTTTACGCTTGTAACCAGTTTAAACTGACAATATATATGTATTATAATATTTGTCACATTATACAGACATTTTGTAAGAGGGATGGCACATGACGACTGGAAAAGCAAAACAAACATCAAACATTGACATATATACTATACTACAGAACAATCATCAAACATTGACATCTATACTATACTACAGAACAATCATCAAACATTGACATATATACTATGTTACAGAACAAACATCAAACATTAACATATATACTATACTACAGAACAAACATCAAACATTGACATATATACTATGTTACAGAACAAACATCAGAAATTGACATCTATACTATACTACAGGACAAACATCAAACATTGACATCTATACTATACTACAGAACAAACATCAAACATTGACATCTATACTATACTACAGAACAAACATCAAACATTGACATCTATACTATACTACAGAACAAACATCAAACATTGACATCTATACTATACTACAGAACAAACATCAAACATTGACATCTATACCATGCTTCAGAACAAACATCAAACATTGACATCTATACCATGGTACAGAACAAACATTAAACATTGACATATATACTATACTACAGAACAAACATCAAACATTGACATCTATACATGGTACAGAACAAACATCAAACATTGACATCTATACCATGCTACAGAACAAACATCAAACATTGACATCTATACTATACTACAGAACAAACATCAAACATTGACATCTATACCATGCTTCAGAACAAAATCAAACATTGACATCTATACCATGCTACAGAACAAACATCAAACATTGACATCTATACTATACTACAGAACAAACATCAAACATTGACATCTATACCATGCTTCAGAACAAACATCAAACATTGACATCTATACCATGGTAGAGAACAAACATCAAACATTGACATCTATACTATACTACAGAACAAACATTAAACATTGACATCTATACTATACTACAGAACAAAATCAAACATTGACATCTATACTATACTACAGAACAAACATCAAACGTTGACATCTATACATGCTACAGAACAAACATCAAACATTGACATCTATACTATACTACAGAACAAACATCAAACATTGACATATATACTATGTTACAGAACAAACATCAAACATTGACATCTATACCATGGTACAGAACAAACATCAAACAATGACATCTATACTATACTACAGAGCAAACATCAAACATTGACATCTATACTATGTTACAGAACAAACATCAAACATTGACATCTATACCATGGTACAGAACAAACATCAAACATTGACATCTATACTATACTACAAAACAAACATCAAACATTGACATATATACTTTGTTACAGAACAAACATCAAACATTGACATATATACTATGTTACAGAACAAACATCAAACATTGACATCTATACTATGTCACAGAACAAACCTCAAACATTGACATCTATACATGCTACAGAACAATCATCAAACACTGACATATATACTATGTTACAGAACAATCATCAAACATTTACCTATATACTATGTTACAGAACAAACAATAAACATTGACATCTATACTATACTACAAAACAAACATCAAACATTGACATCTATACTATACTACAGAACAAACATCAAACATTGACATCTATACCATGGTACAGAACAAACATCAAACATTGACATCTATAGTATACTACAGAACAAATATCAAACATTGACATAAATAATATACTACAGAACAAACATCAAACATTGACATCTATACCATGGTACAAAACAAACATCAAACATTGATATGTATACCATGGTACAGAACAAACATCAAACATTGACATCTATACTATACTACAGAACAAATATTGACATCTATACTATACTACAGAACAAACATCAAAAATTGACATCAATACCATGCTACAGAACAAACATCAAACATTGACATCTATACTATACTACAGAACAAACATCAAACATTGACATCTATACTATGTTACAGAACAAACATCAAACATTGACATCTATACTATACTACAGCACAAACATCAAACATTGACATCTTTACTATATTACAGAACAAACATCAAACATTGACATCTATACTATGTTACAGAACAAACATCAAACATTGACATCTATATTATGTTACAGAACAAACATCAAACATTGACATCTATACTATACTACAGAACAAACATCAAACATTGACATCTATACCATGCTACAGAACAAACATCAAACATTGACATATATACTATGCTACAGAACAAACATCAAACATTGACATCTATACTATGCTACAGAACAAACATCAAACATTGACATCTATACTATGTTACAGAACAAACATCAAACATTGACATATATACCATGCTACAGAACAAACATCAAACAATGACATCTATACTATGTTACAGAACAAACATCAAACATTGACATATATACCATGCTACAGAACAAACATCAAACAATGACATCTAACCATGCTACAGAACAAACATCAAACATTGACATCTAACCATGCTACAGAACAAACATCAAACATTGACATCTATACTATACTACAGAATAAACATCAAACATTGACATCTATACTATGTTACAGAACAAACATCAAACAATGACATCTGTACTATGTTACAGAACAAACATCAAACATTGACATCTATACTATGTTACAGAACAAACATCAAACATTGACATCTATACATGTTACAGAACAAACATCAAACATTGACATCTATACTATACCACAGAACAAACATCAAACATTGACATCTATACTATGTTACAGAACAAACATCAAACATTGACATCTTTACATGCTACAGAACAAACATCAAACAATGACATCTAACCATGCTACAGAACAAACATCAAACATTGACATCTATACTATACTACAGAATAAACATCAAACATTGACATCTATACTATACTACAGAACAAACATCAAACATTGACATCTATTCTATGTTACAGAACAAACATCAAACATTGACATCTATACATGCTACAGAACAAACATCAAACATTGACATCTATACTATACTACAGAACAAACATCAAACATTGACATATATACTATGTTACAGAACAAACATCAAACATTGACATATATACTTTGTTACAGAACAAACATCAAACATTGACATATATACTATGTTACAGAACAAACATCAAACATTGACATCTATACCATGCTACAGAACAAACATCAAACATTGACATCTATACCATGTTACAGAACAAACATCAAACATTGACATCTATACCATGCTACAGAACAAACATCAAACACTGACATATATACTATGTTACAGAACAATCATCAAACATTTACATATATACTATGTTACAGAACAAACAATAAACATTGACATATATACATGCAACAGAACAATCATCAAACATTACCTGCGTCACCTTTGTAGCCAGTTATAAAAGCCCTGTACCCATCTTTGGCATCTCCAATGGAAAATATGTTGTAATTGGCGTAGCGAGTTTCATTTTCAAAATCTTCAAGTTCAACTCTCAATGAATACCAGTCGGAGGAGGTCAGGTAGTGTAGGTGTTGGTTTCCTTCCAATTTAAATGTTTTATTATCATTGGATTAATTTAAAAGAAGCTTACAATAAGTGTTGCAAGCAACAAAAGTCCGCTGCAGTCCATTACATTTTTCCAATCTATGGCCAGTTATTATTGCTTAGTTATGCTATCATTGTATAAGTATAATTTCTGTCGTCCTGAAACGAATATTTGCAAAACAAACTATTTTTAGTAACAGTGACCTTTTAACCCCAAATTCAGTCACAAGCTATGTTTTCGCCTATGTTACCATTGCAAATTCCGTTGATGTGTTCTTGAGTTATCATTCTTGTTTGTTTGATTATTTTATATTGTATAGTGGAACTGTTGCCCTTTTTATAGTGCTATATATCACTGAAGCATGCCACCGAAGACACCAAGTATCACACCACACCAGTTCACATTATTCGGAAACTAAAATCCATAATTTTTCAAACAATCTATTTTAAGTAACAGTGAGATTTGTAGTTGACCTTTGACCCGAAATTCAATTCCATGCTGTATATTTCTCATATGCTACCATCATGTTGTTTGAAGTCAGTTAATGTTTTCTCAAGTTATCGTCTGAAAACGAAATCCGGACAGACAGACAGACGGGAACAAACACTATAGTCCCCTCCAGTTTCATCGACAGGCGACTAATAAGTGACTAAATAAACAATATATAGTTCATACAAAACATGTTCATCACCATTCAACTACATTGAAAGCAATTCTTTTGTTTGGCATATAAAAACAAAGTTTACCTTCCACAGAAGACCAATTTTCATATTTTCATCAATTTCACATTTCAATTTCATATATATATTTATCATTTACTCTTTACTCTTTATTTCATCTCTTCCATTCATATCCTTTCAAATTAATTGATATATTATTACTTTAAATAGTGTATGATTAATTTCAAAATTTTCCGGTAATATGTCAGAGGAGAAAACTTTAATGTAGAATAAGTAAATGGAGGACTACTCAGTTCGAAGTCAAAAACTCTGTTAGTAATACCATTTTTAGAAAATTGATTACAAAGACAACGCGAAAAAACAAAAACTGCTAAAGTAAATATGTTTGCAGTATGTAGAAAACGTCCTACCTAGCCAAAACTCGTGAAGAGGATTTCCGAATCCAATCGAATAGTCGTCCCAGCCTCTGTAGAAATCAGTCGATCCGTTAACTCGCCGCTGGAACACCTGATAATATAACCATCCATGTTACATACGGGTATCTGATCAATCTGATTAAATTTTTTATCACGTTGAGTAAAAGTTGAACGGAGTGGTGGTTATTATACAAATATTTCATGGGTTACTGTGCTCTAGTTCATAATATTTAACCCGAGGTGATGGTAATCAACGAATGTTATATTGCACGAGGCCAAAGGCCAAGTGCAATATAACATTTGTTGATTACCATCACCGAGGGGTAAATATTATGAACTAGAGCACAGTAACCCATGAAATATTTGTTTTATTACATAATCACCAGTTTTTCAGTTGAATATTTTTTATAAAACGAATACGACAATCACTTAACAAAATCACCAACACCGTACCGTACGGAAAAAAACACTTAATATCCTATTGAAGAATGACGTATAGCCCACGTACGTCACGTTGTAACTCCGGTTTGTATGTCTTATTGTCTGTTTTCACATTATTAGACCTGCTTGCAGCCTTTTGATCTAATACATTCATCGTGTCCGTCCTTTACTCGGTACAGTAAACGTCTACATGACGTGCTTGATTCGAGATCTATAAATCCAGCGCGAAATTGAGCGTGAACCTTTGTGACGTCATAATAACGTAACTCACTGTTACTCGCAATTCCTCGGAAGTTTTCTACAAAACTAGACAACAACAGCGAGGTGTTCCTAAAGCCGTATATAACATCTTTAACCGTGCAATATAACGTTTCCATGGAAGCGTGCAATATAACTTCGAACCGTGCAATATAACAAGGTTTTATTGAACGGTCGGTGTAATAGTTGAAAATATTATATTTCTTCATAGATAGATTGGTGTAAACAAATTATGTAATAAAAGTATATATATTTCAATCAAATTGACATTTTATTAAAGTTATAGCTGACGGAATTTTCTTACACACGAATAAAGATCTTTTTATCTGCTAGTAATCAAGTCGTTGCCAACATATTACAATACTTGAATTGCATGTTTTAATTTTACAAAGTCAAATTAGAGATCTAAAACCGAATTTCGGCAGTACTGCCAAAACGCATGATATCTATGTCTACATCACAGTAAAACATGAACACACGGTCAGTTCAAGGAGTATAGTTGTAGTCTGCCATTCCAATTCACATATTTACACTGATATTAATAATCATACAGCGACTTCTTCACAAATGTTTTCATTTCATAAAGCATAAAACATGAAATATTACAGTGCAAAGAAAATGTTGTTGTTTAAAGTATCGCGCATGTTT
This sequence comes from Argopecten irradians irradians, assembly GCA_004382745.1. Taxonomy (NCBI): domain Eukaryota; kingdom Metazoa; phylum Mollusca; class Bivalvia; order Pectinida; family Pectinidae; genus Argopecten; species Argopecten irradians. The sequence continues at coordinate 508,498 of SAYR01002562.1, forward strand.
ATCCGCGCTTTTAAATGGTTTCCACGGCTTAAATATAATAGCACTATAAACAAGAGATCCAAAAGAATCATCTTCGTCTGACAATGGAAAGAGCGATTTTTTCTCTTCTTTTCAAACTTTACTACATATTACTACATATGAAATTTGAGAAAGATCCTTTCACTATTTTCTGAGATAGATAACAGTACCAAACTTCAATTATCAAAATCCAAGATGACTACCAGTCGGCCATCTTGTTGACCAATCGGTCAAAAAAGCAATATGCACAATTAAGGTCCTAGGGGAACCTACATATAACATTTGAGACAGATCGCTCCAGTACGTTCGGAGAAATAGCGGTCAGAATTTTTAACTATCAAAATACAAGATGGCAGCCTTGTGGTCCAATAATTCAATATGCACAACCAGCTACCTAGGGAAACATCTATATGGAATTTGAGAAAGATTCCTTCGGTAACGGTAACAAGAAATGTTAACAGACGGAAGGACAGAAGGGACGGACCACGGACGAAAAGCGATTTGAATAGCCCACCATCTGATGAAGGCGGGCTAAAAATGGCAAAGGGTTCAACTATAAAAGAAGACTCAACACGAATATACCGCAGTTTCCCAAAACATGCACTACATACACACTACACACCACATACATGGGAGATTGACCTTACATGACCCTGGCTGTTAATAGGACGTAAATTTAATCAACCAAACAAATAATTTATGAAATATTATAATTTTGTTAAGATTCCTTAAGAAAAAATACCATGTAAAATTTTTGCAGTTGTTACACATTCAACTTAAACAACACGTAATACTTTTATAATTCAGCTCTTAGAAGTATATATTGTTTTCATCAAGTTTGTACTGTATGGACATTTAGTAGATATTGCAACAAATAAATAAAAGAAACGTTATGACAATTTTACACATATTAGAACTACGTAAGCTCTTAAAACCGACATACGATATGATTCCAGCAAATGCATTACACAAACAATGTTACTTACAATACTTAACAGCTAAAGGGGGATAACTCTAAATTCATTGTTCAAGATAGTAGATATTGAGTTAATCAAAAATAAATTTTAATCGTAATTCTAATGTTAAAGTTTACAGCGTACCTCTTAACAGCCAGGATCATGCAAGGACAGTCTGCTAGGCACGAGGTGTGTAAAGTTTGTGAAGTGCGAGGTGCGTGTACTGCGGTATTTTAGGGTCGTGTCTTCTTGCAAAGTGGAACTGTTGCCCATTTTATAGTGCATCACTGAAGCATGACGCTGAAGACACCAAGCAACACTCACATTCGGTCACGTTATACTGACAACGGGCGACCCAGTCGTCCCACTCCCGTCATGCAGAGCTCTAAGCAGGAGCAGACACTTTGGTGTGTCTCGGCCAGGGGACAGAACCCAGAGCCTGCCTCACAGTGGCGAGCGCTCAACAAAAGGCCAAAAGTGTGGTGGTCAGTTAGGAAGAAGAAATAGATCCTAAATTTAGTCGCCTTTTAAGGGACAATTCTAACGCCCTACCTGCAATGATACATATTTTCTAGGATATATTGCTTCAAATATCTACTGTCATTCTATAGCAGATTTATCATATATGAAGTCGAACACACTTTGTTGTCAAAATTACAATTAGAGATATGGTTTCATAATGAAGAGTTTAACAATCACTCTCCTATACCATGTGTTGTATACTGTAACCATGTTTGTATGTATGTTTTATCTATCGGCCATAAGGCCCGTGACATTAAGAAACTTGAGAAATTGTTTTTCCACAACCAACCCCATGGGGTTACTGCTGGCTGTTACAACGGTTAAGTAACTGACCGCTCGACGTTCATAGGCTCATAAACTTTATAAAATGGAGGGACTGAGCTTTGTTTAATTGATCAACAGGTCATACAAGGACGGCCTCTGATGTATACAGAAAACTATTTAAATGCATAAATAAATCGGAACGTATTAAAGGCCATCCGATTGAAATACAAACCCTTTTAACTACTCCGTTAACCTAAATTGTACCTGCTGCCCCTATTGCATGATCGTAAAAGGCGACTAAATTTAGGATCTTATATTTTCTCTTCTTCCTAACTGACTTTATATTTCCTCATGCCTCCCTTGGCACCGCCTCACGTTTGGCCTTGAGTTGAGCATTCGCCCTTGTGAGGAAGACTATGGGTTCTGTCCCCTGGCCGAGACACATCAAAGTCTATAAAAGTGGTATTTTCTGCTCCTGCTTAGCGCTCAGCATACAGGGAGGGGAACGACTGATTCGTCCGTTGTCAGTATAATGTGACCGGGTGGGGTGTGTTGCTTGGTGTCTTTGGCGGCATGCTTCAGTGATATAACACTATAAAAAGGGCAACAGTTACACTATGCAAGAAGACACAACATGAATATACCGCAGTCTCCCAAAACACGCACCTCGCACTACATACATGCAACACACCGCATACATGGGAGGCCGTCCTTCAATGACCATTGCTGTTAATAGGACGTTAATTAATCAAACAAACAAATTACAGATCCTTATACATGTAACTATTCCGTTCCTTCTAGTTAAAATACAAATCCTAACCACCCCGTTCCAAAGACGTAGTGATTGTAAGGATCTGTATTTTAATCAGATTGGTACTAAACGAATCTTACCGTCCAGCCTCCGCCATCCGTCTCCATGTCACACCAGACTTTGACAGCATCTCTCTTATTTATGTAGATAGTATAAACCCCACTCTCCGTATTTCCCGCGTCTCGCACATCCTCACAGTCACGCGGTATGTCTTAAATAGAATACATTGTCAGCAATACCTTGTTTGATGTATTAACGTTCTATTAACAGCTAAGGTCATGTAACGACGGCTTACCATGTATGCGGTGTGTAGCGTGTGTGAAGTGTGGGTTTTTGGAAGACTACGTTATAGTCATGTTGTGTCTTCTTGTATAGTAACCCAGAGCCTTCCTCACAGGGGTGAACGCTCAAAAGGTACAATTCTACCGCCCTACCTGCAGAGCTAGTCAGCAAAAACCCAAGGTTACTGTAAACTAATTGTGGATTTGAAATCGCGATTTTTCAAATTTTCAAATTCATTATGTGTCACCATTTTGATTTTGAATCATTTCGCCATTTACTTGATCAGAAGTGATGTTACAATTGGCTAATTAAGAAACTCTAATTCAATGAAAATCACCGTCACAAACTTGAGTTATCATTTATTATTAAAGATGCTCCACCATCGACAGAGCATAAATGATATTCATCACTTGAACAATAATTGGTGTTTAACCGTGTATATTTAACACAAAAAAATGATATAAAATATTTTACTTCGCCTTTGGTGCATGCGCAATCAGTACTTCATTCCATATAGGATATAGTGGCACGGAATTTTTTCGGGATGCAATCCATTATTTTTTTTATATTTTTAACTTGAACTAAAATTAGAAGCTCAAACTTTTCAATGGTGGTAATGGTTTAAAGTAAGTAACTTTTGTAACTGAAGAAAAATACTAAATCGTCTGCTCCTGGTTTTGATAGTGAAAAAATACCATTTGTCAGCGGTGGAGCATTTTTAAATAGAGAATACCTTAATAAATCAACAAAGCCTTCTATCACAGACGATTCATTCAGTTTCACGTTTTACTTTATAGCTTAATAGTAAAACCATGCACGGTATACAGGTCTAGTATCTTTATTGCGACATCAGGGATTTCTTACCGCTTACCTAATGCTTATTGAATAATCAACCTGTAGCCTCAAGCCACAGTTTGTACTCTAGATCAACATAACACAGTAAACAATTATGTATTATATATATATATATATATATATATATGCGTCATTTATATTAATTGTAAAAAAAATCCATTTACATTTAACGTAAGCAAACGAGGATGGAAAGCCAACATATATGATCAAGAAACGGGTTTAAAATCTTACCAAGCAATGTGTACTTCTGAACGTCTCCGGGTACGACGCCGACTACAGCGCACGTCAACAGTAATACTGTTACTAGGGGTATAGCCATGGTTGGAACGACTTGAGAGAATGAATGTCAAGACGTGTTCTAAACTGTGCTTATATACTGTATATGGATTGTTTCTAGGTATCTGTTGGGCAATTGCACAATGATTCCAGGTAACAGTAGATATATTGTTTACTTTGTATAGCTGTACTGCCTCGTTGACGTGACAAAGTACAGGTAAAATAGTTTGTTTATTGTCCAAGACAAGGAAGTAAAGTTTGATTGGTGTATTTTGTCTAAGGCATGTTTTCGGTAAGGCGCATCATACCGACCATTTAAACTAAAGTTTCGATCCTCATTACAACTCATGTTATTCATATTCATACTCATTCATATCATGGTAAGGGCAGGGTTCAAATTATAAAGCCAGTGGCAAAAATGGATCAATGTATAATAATAGGCTGAAAATGCTCACCTTTTCTTTCAACTAACAATAACGGCATTATTTACGTATAAGTTGTAATTCTCTGATGTATTTAACCACCGTGACATTTGAAATAGGTCAAGATCATCAATTTTAAGAAACTTCAAAGACTAATGCATTAGCTGCATTCTTACTACACTGGACAAGGCAAGATGGTGTTTGTTAAGACTAGGTAGGTCCTATGTAACAACTAGGGCCGTATTTCGGGAAGCTGCAGTATATCCTTGTTGTGTCTTACCACTGTGTCTATCAGCTGATTCGATTGACGTTTTGTGTTTCACATAATTTCATTTAAAAGGATAAACTGTTTTGAAATGGACTGGTGGTTATTTATTCGGGCATTCATAAAAAATGTAAATATCAGAAATAACATCCTTATGAGAAAATGAAAAAAACAATGATATGCTAATTTATGATAACAGAGGATACGATAATAATTTAAACACGTCTGCTTCTCTGACTTTGTAAAGATATGATATAAAGATTGGATTCCAGTTTAGATAGAAATGTGAAATCATTAATCAATTTATGAACAATTCATAAAGTGTGATACAATCAATATTAGCATGCTGGGATTTTTAACTGATTAGATAAACTTCCTATTTAGAAACCAGAAACACTCTAAAAGGGCAAGAAATCCACTTTACAAGACACAACAACACCGCACTCTCCTCAAACATACAAGACACAACAAGACCGCACTCTCCCCAAACACACACCACACACAACAAGACCGCACTCTCCCCAAACATACAAGACACACTTCATACATACTATATGGCCCTGCAGGTAGGGCGTTAGAATTGTACCTGCTGCCCCTATTGCATGATCGTAAAAGGCGACTAAATTTAGGATCTTATCTTTTCTCTTCTTCCTAACTGACTTTATCTTTCGTAATGCCTCCCTTGGCACCGCCTCACTTTTGGTCTTGCGTTGAGCGTTCGCCCCTGTGAGGAAGGCTCTGGGTTCTGTCCCCTGGCCGAGACACACCAAAGTCTATAAAAGTGGTAGTTTCTGCTCCTGCTTAGCGTTCAGCATACAGGGAGTGGGACGACTGGTTCGCCCGTTGTCAGTATAATGTGACCGGGTGGGGTGTGTTGCTTGGTGTCTTCGGCGGCATCCTTCAGTGTTATAGCACTATAAAAAGGGCAACAGTTCCACTATACAAGAAGACACAACACGAACATACTGCAGTCTCCCAGTACACTCGCCTCGCACAACATACACGCAACACACCGCATACATGGGAGGCCGTCCTTACATGACCATAGCTGTTAATAGGACGTTAATAAATCAAACAAACAAACAAACAAATCATACATACTACACACCGCAAACTCTCCCCAAACACACACTTCATACATACCACACCACACACCGCACTCTCCCCAAACACACACCACACACTTCATACATACTACACACCACAGTCTCCCCAAACACACACCACACACTTCATACATACTACACACCGCACTCTCCCCAAACACACACCACACACTTCATACATACTACACACCGCACTCTCCCCAAACACACATCCCACACTTCATACATACTACACACCGCACTCTCCCCAAACACACTTCATACATACTACACACCGCACACTTTATACATACTACACACCACAGTCTCCCCAAACCCACACCACACACTTCATACATACTACACACCGAAAACATACTGCACTCTCCCCAAACACACGCTTCATACATACTACACACCGCAAACTCTCCCCAAATACACACCACACACTTCATACATACTACACACCGCACTCTCCCCAAACACACACCACACACTTCATACATACTACACACCAGTCTCCCAAAACACACACCACACACTTCATACATACTACACAACGCACTCTCCCCAAACACACAGCACACACTTCATACATACTACACACCGCAAACTCTCCCCAAACACACACCACACACTTCATACATAGTACACACCGCAAACACGGGAGGCCGTCCTCACATGACCCTGGCTGTTAATATGACGTTAATTACTCAAACAAACAAACGCACATCACACTACAAACACGCTACACACGGCATAAATGGGAGGCTGTTCTTAAATGACCCTGGCTATTAAGAGGACGTTAATTAAATTAATCAATAAAACAAACCAACGTATATCACTCTACATTCAAGCTACACACAGCATACATGGGAGGCTGTCCTTATATGGCCCTGGTGGTTAATAGGATGTTGATTAAATCAAACAAACATTTACGGACTGGTGCTAGTGTATACGTTTGAGGAGGCTGTGGTATATTCGTGTGGTATAAATTGTAATTGTTAAACGATTTTTATAGTAGAATCTCACTGAAGCATCACTTTTGATGATAAAATCAACATATTAATGTTTGATTGCGTGATTATTTTAACGTCCTATTTACCGTCAGGGTCATGTAACAACGGCCTGATATACTGTATATGGATTGTTTCTAGGTATCGGTTGGGCAATAACACATTGACTTCAGGTAACAGTAGATATATTTTTTACTTTGTATAGCTGTACTGCCTCGTTGACGTGACAAAGTACAGGTAAAATAGTTTGTTTATTGCTCAAGACAAATACTTAACAAGGACACATATTATCATATCATTTTTAAACCAGACTTCATTTTTACACTAGTATCAAGTATAAATGGCTCAACCCTAAAGTTTCAGAATAAATTCAACTCTAAACCATGTTGATTTATTCTTCTGTATTAGGTTGCGTTGATTTGGTAAGCTCTTGGACATTTGGAAGAGGGCAAAGAAGGTCTTTTGAAAGATCTTTTGCAAAAGGTCTGATGTTTTTATACAGATACCATGTACGTTCTGGAGAAAGACCTTTTGCTTCTAGTCTTACTGGCATGCCATTTGGTATTTTCTTTCCCCTCTTCAGAAGTCTCACGACTGTGTAATCTCCATTAACGCTAGTCTTCACTTTCACCATACCTAAATAAAATAAAATACACAGTAAAATTATTTACAGTAAACTATTACCGTTTAACAATCTTATTTGGGTTTGCTCGGTTATTTTAACATCCTATTAGGAACGGCTCTGAAAACAGGTTTAAAAATTGCTTCCAGTCCCTCCATACCCATGAGTTTGGTGACAGTTCGCTATAAACAGTTGCCTGGTTATGTGTGGATGACGCATCGATGGTCACTTTGAGGTCGGACAAACTATCAACATCATTCCTCCGAATTTTCTTTCTGGCAATACCAAACAACACATCGACAAGACATTGAGCATGGTATGGTTTCATAAAGTGAAAATAGATGTCTTTGTGATAACCATTTGCGACCCTCCATGGCAGATAGCTTGTGACAACCTGAAAAAAATAAATCATACTTATAGCACTACATTGTACAAAGGAGAACCAACACTCTTATTGATCTGTTATCATAAAATGGGGACATCTCACATATGAAGATTTTGTTGATATAGTATTGCACATAATCACAAAATGCTTATGGGAAAGAGTCATTTGGAGGCAGAGACTTATATATTACAGTTTGATACCAATAATATTATGATGATTATATAAATCACATGACTGGACAGTCATGTAGAAAATCAGATTTGATATAATCATAATCACTGCCTCTGCCAGGGTTCGAACGCGGGACTTCTTGGTTACTAGTCTGACGCTCAACCGATTGAGCTAAAGAGAAGTTCACCCTAACTGAGCAGTATATTGTGACTTTTACTGACCAGGGTTACACATGTTGTATTTAAATACCTCAGTTGAATGTGTTTCATACCTGATTCTTGTTCTGTCCACCATAATTATCTGCGTTAAGATAAACTTCTTTTCCCCTTCCCCATGATGATCAAAATAGTGATGAAGCATTGATATCACAGAGTTGGCTGAGTGGCTCTGTGATCCATCCAGACCTATGCACTGATCCTCACCAAACAAGTACTTTGTCTGTGATGTGCGGCCATCATTACAAATACCAAACAGATTGGCTTTATATGGCCTGATCTGAAAATTAAAAAATATAATATATTATTTATCATAAAATTTATTAATTCAGGAGAGATTGTTTGGTGCTTAATATATCAGATTGAAGATGGTGAATTTAATTTTGATAGGACAGAAATATTGAAAGTGATACGAACTAATTAAGTTCTTGCAAAACAAATTATGACACGGGTTTACTTTGGTTTTGATTTAATTATAAATGGACAGGGCTATTTCAGGATATACAAAGTACATGCTTTAAGAGATAAAGTTAGAATACCAAGAAAAACTCTGACCTAAGGACAGTACTTTGCAACTGCCCATGTGGGTTTTGAACTTAGACCCCACTTATCCTCTACTGCCACTACCATGAAAATAAATTTTCATTAAGCGTCATGCAGTTTTACTCACATTACTGTGTTCACAAGGTTCATCCTTAACTATTATTGCAAAAGGCAATATTTATATTTTATATTTTATTATAATTATTTTATATTTTTATATTTTATAAATTTATATTATTTATATTTTATATTTACTCAAGTTATCGCGTTCACAAGGAAATGTTAACGGACGACGCCGGACAAAAAACTCTGTGAGTCTCTGTTTATTATGAAACGATAGGGATTACTTTGCTACTTTGAACCTATTACAACTGATAATTCACATCTTAAGACTATAATCAACTCCAGATATTCCAGTTACCAGTGTAGTTTTGAGGTATTAGGGTACAGTGACTTTATCAGAAACAAATTGGAGCTGGCTGTTTGTGTTTGTTTGTTTCTAATATCCCACCCAACCTGCCGTACAATTTCTCTTATAAAAAAATGTGTTGTATGGCAGTGCTTACAGCTCATTTATATATAACGTAATGTATCATCAAACGTATACCTTACGTTTTTGGAAGGGAGGTAACTCGTACAGACACTTTTCTTACTCATTTAAGGCAATAGTTTGTATTGAAATTTTGAATCGAAAAGGAGGAATTTCTTAAAAAAAGTAATTTAAAGTGGAGGGAGAGAAGCAATCGAAAGTTTTGTTTGCAAAACTTATAATGAAATGCATGCAGCAGAAGAAAAAAATGTTTGTATTAATTTAGTACATGTGTAGCAGAGTTGAACTAGGCCAATCATCGATGGCCTGCTAGCTCAATCGATAAAGCATCCATCTAATGTTCAAAGGGTTCAGGATTAGAATATTTCTGTTTATATAATGAATCTTATCTTAAAATATTTATGTTTACAGAGCATGCATTACTCTAAAAAGCAAATTCCATACAACGAATTAATTTGATATGCGTCATACAATTACACCTACCCTACTATAATTCTTGTACAAAATTAATTTAAAACGACTATACGTCGTACGCGGGTAAAATATGTATTGAAAACGGCATTCATAGTCAAACAAATTCTGTTACATCAGACTGATGACGTTACATGTACTTACTATAGAAATTGTACATATTGTAAATATACATAGGTCAAAGAGCCCAATTTTTGCAATGAAATGAAACTATGTTGCGATTTCAACATACACTTCCATAAAACTAACAAGATTTAACTTACTGGTCCGCCGCTCTACCGAATGAGGTAAATAAAAACCTGCTTCACCACAACCACCTTTCAAACGTGTTCACCCATGAACACAGACCAACCCAGGTTCACTCTCCAAGTATAAGCTTCCAATACTTCCATTTGGAGTGGTCTTCGGCACCAAATGTAACATGGCGAGAGTAGTGCGTCGCCAGCCAGGCTAGAGCACGCGACTCCGGATTTACTGGCCCGCCGATATACTACACCTACCCTGCTATAATTCGTACATGATATTACTTAAAAACTTATTTACATCGTACACAAGGCGAATAAAATAGTCACTGAAAACAGGATTCATAGCCAAACAAATTCTGTTACATCAGTCTGATGACAATACGTATTGTAGCAATTACACATATTGATATGAAACGGTGTATCGATTTCAAAATCTCGCCAAAAGTACATTTCATGTAAACCATACACATTGTCAAATATTTATATGCTGAAAACTTCACTTATAACATTTAATACCTGCGAATCTAGAACGCTTTTGTTTGTTTGTTTGATTAATTAACGTCCTATTAACAGCAATGGTAATGTAAGGACGGCCTCCCATGTATGCGGTGTGTTGCGTGTATGTTGTGCGAGGTGAGTGTACTGGGAGTCTGCGGTATGTTCGTGTTGTGTCTTCTTGTATAGTGGAACTGTTGTCCTTTTTATAGTGCTATAACACTGAAGCATGCCGCCGAAGACACCAAGCAACACACTCCACCCGGTCACATTATACTGACAACGGGCGAACCAGTCGTCCCACTCCCTGTATGCTGAACGCTAAGCAGGAGCAGAAACTACCACTTTTATAGACTTTGGTGTGTCTCGGCCAGGGGACAGAACCCAGAGCCTTCCTCACAGGGGCGAACGCTCAACTCAAGACCAAAAGTGAGGCTTGCCAAGGGAGGCATTAGGAAAGATAAAGTCAGTTAGGAAGAAGAGAAAAGATAAGATCCTAAATTTAGTCGCCTTTTACGATCATGCAATAGGGGCAGCAGGTACAATTCTAACGCCCTATCTAGAACGCGGTTTGAAACACCGAATCGAGGAAATAACAATCAATAACTTATCTGAAATTGAACATTGGTTCAATTAGACTATTTATTGGTGTCACTATATTCGCTGTATCGATAATTTCCACCTTATTCCCTATGCAAAGATACCTTTGGATTATGAAATACTAGAATATAAATGTCTGTCCAGCCTGACAGGAGAGATACTGCATCATAATGGATTACGAATTAATATTGGTGTTCTTCATGGATTAATACTTGGGCCACTTTTAGTTAGCTATATTACATAAAAATGACATTCCAAAGTGTATGAAGTAGATACTCAATTTTTAAGGACTTTTTTTAGTTTTCCATATGTGAACAGAATTAGATTTTACTATTTGTTGAATTTGAGAAGAAGATGTGTGAAGTTAAAAGGTTACATAATTTGTAACCTGTAATTTGGACCCTTTTGGTCCTACCCCTGGGAAATTTGTCAAGGAAGTTCAACCGCCATCTTACACTAATTATTCTGACATTTGACTTATTTCCCATAATAAAATTCTCAAAAATATGTTTTTCATATATAAAGGTGACCCCCCCTCACCAGTGAAAACGGGAGATTCCAGAGTAATATAATTAATATTTGTTGAAAAGGACATTAAGACCTTTCCATCTATAGAGTATTAGATTCTATCATTTCTGGATTTCAGAGTTTTCGCCAATAGCGCCACTCCTCGGCCTTCTGGAAGTCAGTCATGGGAAACTTGTTAATAGGATTCAATGGCCATTTCATACTGATAATTCTGACATTTAACTCATTCTGACATTTAACTAATTTCCTATTACAAATGACCAAATAATGCTCAAAACTGTGTTTTTTCACCTTAACTATGGTAAATTTGACCCCTCCCCAGGGAAAAATGTGAGACCTCAGGATCATACATATAATTCACAATTTTCGTAGAGTAAAAACATGGACGCTTCACGCAATGCCGTGAGAGCGGTTTTGGGGGGATTTGCTCATGATAATATTGGTCCCGCTTCTAGATCCCCGGGATGATTTGATACAGGGGTAAGGTTAATAATGGTAATCCATGGGTAAACTTACTTACAGTGACCATACGTAGAGCGGGTGTCCATATTTCGTTTTTTTTTTTACTTCGTATTTTCCATGGACTAATTTTTTATTGTTTACGTAAGAGATGTGATTAACAGTTTATATGAAAGTTTCCTTATATCCTTACAAAATGTTAATTGCTGATAAAAGTATAGATAGATCTACAGTCCGTACAGTACCATATTTGTATTTGTTAAAAACAATTGGACACCATATGTTTTAGAACAGTCGTGATCGATTGATTATGGTTTTCCTTAAGACTATCGATTATGAATGGTAATAGACGATTATCAAAATGAGAGATGCTTGCTATTGTAGATACTTTATAGAATCTGTATGTAACTTTGTAATACGTACGAATATATTAATACAGTTGTTGTACTAACGTGACGCTACCCAATGTGGAACGCTACAGACCCAAAATGGAACACTTTTAAAATACATGTACTGAAGTATGTGATACAGATTGTTCAGTTTACAATATAAACTAACAATAACTGTCCTGAACAAAAATCAAGGTGCTGACTAATAACTGTGACGATTTTCATATGTAATTTTCTTTCCAGTTGCCTATTATCTGTATTAATGAAATTTTAAAAAATCCGGGAAACGACGTCGGTGCGACAACCATAAAAACATATATTTTAAAATAAGACAAGAGGCCCATGGGCCTTAACGGTCACCTGGGTTAGAATATATAATGAAAAAAAGACATATAAACACTATATGCTGGGCCTTGAAGTTGTTCAGTGATTTGTAAAATTTGACTTTTTTAGACTATGAAGTGTATTTGCTTCCATCAAACCTGTGAACTTAAGAAGCATTTTTTTGAAATTTTAACATTTTGACCCTGTTTTGGTCCGCCCCTAGGGGGTCAGTGAGGACTGATATGGATATTAAACTTCTAGATCTCCGTTTATAATTAACTCTAATCAAGTTTGAGCCCATATCCTATGAAAATTGAGCAAAAAATGTTCATTAAATATGTTTTTCCATATATAAACTAAAAGAAAATTAATGAGTCCCAGGGAGTAACGTGAGACCCAGGGTGATATAATTCACAATTTCATAAAACACCTCAAGACCTTTCCATCTACAAAGATTATTTTATTCTACTAATTCCGGGTTTTAGAAGGAGATTTTTTGAAATTTTAGCATATTTGACCCCTTTTGGCCCACTCCTCTGCCCCCCGGGGGTCAGTCAGGACCACTATGCATACGATGTTAAAATGCTATCATAGGCTAATAATTGTAACCAAGTTTGACTCCTTTACTCTGAAAATTGAGCTGGTGCTTTCCCTATATAAACTATAGTAAACTTAACCACCTCCCCAGAGAGAAACGTGAGACCTAAGGGTCAGTCATATAATTCACAATTATTGTAAAGACCTTTCAATCTATGAAGAGTATTTGATTCTTTCATTTCCATAATTTCAGAAGACATTTGAAATTTTAGTCAATTTGACCCCGCCCCTAAGGCCCCTAGGGGTCAGTCATAGAAAATTTGTTAATATGATTCAATGGTCATCTCATACTGATAATTCTGACATTTGAATTTTTTTCCTATTGCAAATGACCAAATAATTCTCAAAAATGTGTTTTCCCTATATAAACTATAGTAAACTTAACACCATCCCCAGGGGTAAACGAGAGACCCGAGGGTAATATAATTCACAATTTTTGTAAAAGACCTTAAGACCTTTCACTCTAAGAAATGTATTTGATTCTACCAGTTCCAGAATTTCAGAAGAAGATATTTGAAATTTTAGCGTATTTGACCCTTTTTGACCCCACCCCTAAGGCCCCTCGGGGTCAGTCATGGAAATTTGTTACTTTGATTCAATGGCCATCTCATGCTGATAAATCTGACAAAGTTTGACTCATTTCCTATTACAAATGATTGAATAATACTCAAAAATGTGTTTCCCTACATAAACTATAGTAAACTCCGTCGTGTGACGATAAACTTTTTACATTTTCGACTTCTTCTCCAAAACCTTCTAAGACATAAGATCAGTCCAAATTGTGAATTATATTGTCCCCATCCCTCATGGGGCTGTGGGAGGGGCCAAAAAGGGGTAAAATTGACTTAAATTTAAAAAATCTTCTTCTCTACTCACAAATAAGGTATAATCAAATACTATTCATAGATTGAAAGGTCTTAAGGTCCTTTACAAAAATTGTGAATAATGTGACCCTGGGGTCCCTCTTTTCCGCCTTGGGAGGGGGTCAAGTGAGACTGCGGTATATTCGACTATCGTTTCTTGAATATATTATAGAAATATTATTTGCAGTAGTGGTTGTCCCATTCCCTTAATGCTGAGCAGTAGTAGATATTACCATTTTTAAGGCTGTGGTGTGTCTCGGCCAGCGGACAAACAGACCATACCAGCACAGGGGCGTGCACTCGACAGAGGTGGTGTCAAGTGAGACGTAAGGATAGGAAAAAGATAAGATTCTAAATTTAGTCGCCTTTTACGATATCGAGTGACACAGGCAGAGTTGCTTTGTTTGTTTGATTTATTAACGTCATGGTATGTATGTCTTATTAACACAAAAAGTATTATAACACAATTTATTTTGCCTTTGATGAATGCGTAATAAGTACTTCATTTCAGGTATGACATAGTGCCATAGACTTTTTTGGGACGTATTTACGTATTTTGATAAGTTTATCTGATCAGAAGCTCAAAGGTGGTAGGTAACGGTATAAAGTATGAAAGAAAATACTAATTCGTCTGCTCCTGCTTTTGATAGAGCATTTGTCAGCGGTGGAGCATCATTAGATTTACAGGTCTATGTATTAAACATGAGTTTGTTTCTAATCTGGCACGCCCTCCAGCCACCGCTCACATTGTAGCGTTCTGCCGATCAGCATGGCTACTTTCAGTTTTTGGTAGATCCGACCTTCAGCTGCCACTTGCCGAAGGGTTAATTGCTCTGTTAAATATGTGTCTTCTCTCATTGTCCCGTTTTACTGTTCGTGTAATATTATGTAATAGTGTTCGTTTTGTGTGTCTTGATAAAGCGGCAGATCGCCTTGAAAATTTGAAAATTTGACACTAGTTTTTGTCCACAAGGTTAGAATATTACTTCTTTGTCCCACATTTCTAATTTGGCGAGACATATTTAGTCGATTGTTTTTTTTTATATCTCGGGTCATGTGAACTAGTATATAAAACACAACCTGAAATGTGATAACAGACTCGACGATAATACCATTAAATGTTCATATACATGATAATTATACATGTAATAAATTAAACATCCGTTGCCTTTAACGGTAACAATCCAATTTCTATACCGATTACACAGCAGATGACATGTACTCATCACTGAATGACCGTTTGTGTTAAATTGTTTTACATTCCACTTGAAGCCGTTCTCGAGAGAGAGAAACAAAAAAAATGGAGCATGAACACATGTTTTACATGTCCTTGCGAGGCGCTGGGAATGAGCATCTGATAGATGTATGATATAGTGTCTATAAAAGGCTCGTCGCTGTAACCGTCGCTATTCCTTGACAGCCATTGTTCAGCTGACGTCGGCAACATGAAGATACTCGTCTTTCTTTCGCTGGCAGCCTTTGCAGGTTATTGGTGTTTCTTCATACATTGATTGATAAGAATGATGTGCGATATTTCATATCAGGATCTTTGATTTAAAAAAGGAACATTTTTTAAATTAATATAATGTAAATAACAATATGTTTTCCTTTCGCAGAACTCACACCATTTTCCATGTTTAATTACTTGATTTTAGAACTTACACCACTCCCTTTATTATAACTTACATTACACTTTATATAGCGCGATTAACTGCCATCTTACCAACACCGTGCACATCCTCAATTACGAAGTAGTAGTTCAGATTGCCGTAGTGTGATGTATCAATCGTTGTAGGGGGATTTTCGCTGAAACCTCAGACTGTCTTTCATTCATTTTTAAAATCATGCAAATGATATTTAACAATGATACAATATTGTTAATGTACCTGATTGTTTTAAAGCTGCAGCGGCTGACTTTCCATCTGATAACCCTGAGGTCGTACAGGCAAAGGTAAGGCTATTTTAATTCATATTAAAAGTACATTAAATGCACGTGAATTAACAGCATGTTCTATTTTATACATGTTGTGTATTCCCGAACATTTTGTCTATTTATGACTCGTGTTTCTTTCCTTTCAATTAAGTTAAAATTACTTATGTCTCTTAAAACGTTTTTATATTTTAAAAAACAAAAAAACCCAATAGCACTTTTTTTCTTGATTAATAAACGTCCTATTAACCAGCCAGGTTATGTATTTTTCGATTATTGATGACTTGACTCAAAGGAAAAGAGAGTTCGGTTAAGTTTACGTTTCAACCCAGTCAGAATGCGTACAGAACTTTTATGATTAATCAACAGCGGCCACTCGTTTTAATTAGATACCCGCGAGAGTTGAATAACGACCGGCATATTGTTGTGTAGAATACATTCAATCATTTTCACTGTAAAAATCACAATTCGCAAGCCTCACTCATTCGACATAATCATTGTGGGTTTTGTTTGTTGTTTGTTTGTTTACAATTAACGTACCCTATTAAATCAGTTTAAATATTCATATGCAATTACATTCTCTATGGAAAGAGTGTTTTCTCATTTTTGTGCATCATATACATAAGTCTACAATCACCTTAAACCAAACATCACACTGCTATAAACCAAAGGAGGAAAAGGAGAGAGAAACCAACATTATATACTGCACAAATGCCTCAAATTTTGTTGGTAGTATAATTTTCGCGATTTACTTTCGAATTTTTCGACCAATTATGTAACATTTGCGCCAAATTGAGTAGCTTTGAGAAGCCAGCCAAATTGAAGTACTAGATGTATGATATAAAGGTCGCGGACCCAAGGATATTAGATCTCCAAGACCACCCAGTCTGGGTCTCAGCACGGTTCGCGCAATATTATACAAACTATACAGTATTGGATACAAAAACTCTTAAGTGGTAGGCTGTAGTAAGAACCGCACAATATGCTGCAGCCAGGAAGAAGTAACGGCTATTCCTAACGAGGATACCCACGGACAGACTCCACAGAAATGGTTCCTGCCCAGCAAAAACTGGACACGTAATTGCTTGCAAGGAGACGATATACCTTCTATTCCTTAGTGAGTCCTCTCCATTTACAATCCTAGCCTGTTGCCAGACAACTCCTGATAAGTGAAAAGATAGTAAGAGAAACACCATACACTCAATAGTTTTAAAAGGGACGAATTGCAGTCTAAGAGAATATTAAAATTTGTATATATTATCAGATAAAACAAGACTTTATAATGGAAATTACATTTCCAGTCAGTTTCTGTGATATGCCTATGAAGCCTATGGGGAGCGCACAAGGCTACAAGTGAAAGCACCCGCTGGTGAGCGACGTGGTTGAAATATTCACAAAACTGCTCGCTGGTCCGCCATTACCACACTGTGTCGGAACTTCTTGTATGCCGGAACCCTGTCCCTGGCCTCCATAGTGAATGAGATCTTCGGACTATGCAACTTTGGCATACTATCAAATCCGCTTCTGATCAGTAGTGTGTTTACCCTTTATTTAGAGTGAAGATAGTCTTAACCTAAAAATCATTTATTCACCTTCTCAGTGGTATATGTATTCATTTGTTTAGACGTGCGTGACTTTTGGCCGGGTTATGGGTACAGAGTTAATTAAATGTACCTGCTTAAATCGGTAATGGATTCAAACGAATTTTGATATCTTCAAACGATATTAATTAAAAACTTTAACAATGTTGGTGGAATTTTGTCAATGATTTTACGTTATATGTGCATAAAGAAAGTAGAACAAACATTTTATGTTATAGTTTGCTTATGTTATGTTAAAAGAATTTGCCTGAGTGAATTGTCTCTTTAAAGTTATATGATTTATTTTACAACATTAGTTACAACACAGAATTTATGCACCGTTTTATTGCCTATGCGCACTGCCAAAAATCATTTTTTCGAAAATTCCCACATTATTAACTTTAAAGGTTCAACATTTTATTGGAAATTTTTATAAAATACAAAGCCTATAACCACTCCATTTATCATAAGGATCTGTATTTTAACCCTAGTGTTTTCTTGGCAATGTTGAGCCATGAGTTAGATTTTAATTCGGTTATTGTTGAAGTTTTTGTTCAACACTAAAATCTGTATATAAAGACCACCAAATAGACGGGAAATTATCTTCATAGCCAGCTGGTCGCCCTTTTTTAACATATTGAAATGTGTTTCAATGGATCACTATGTTTTGTTTGTTTGTACACCATCTTTCAGGTATATCTTTTAGTTGAGATTGATCATAATAATCTATATAACATACAGTGGCTGGCCTTTACCGATTAAGTTTAAAGAGTATTCTTGTACAGCGGAAAAGTCGTTAAAGGTTTAACATCTACTACAACCACGTGTTTGCCTGATTGGTCGACTTTAATGTTCGAGATTGTTTGTATGTAGATATATTATCAAAATAAGAAAATTTAAAATTTATTTACATTATAATATCTATTTTAGGAGGGGCCTGCTGGATTATACAATGGACTGTTATAAAGCGAATCGATTTTACGTGGCATAGAATGTTTTCAGTTTTTTGTTTATTTGTTACAATGGCCTAATGTTTGGGAAAATTATTCAAATAGACAGATATTCATGGTATACGATATCAAAATCTTGTGCACTGTACTGATTCTGTATGTTTGTCATGTATGTCTTGATGTAGCCTCAACCTTAGTAACGCGACCCTTAGTAACGTTCCGACATTTCACTTTAAAGCTCTTATTGTGTCATAAAAATTAAATACTATCCGTCATTGTAAATATTGTAACTTTGGTGGTGAAGCATAATTATTTTAAAATTCTATATATAAAGTATGGAAAAATACGACACATATTACTTCATCATAAACTAAAATATTATCGGAATGGTATTTTGCTTGGTGTCTTCGGCGGCATGCTTCAGTTGATAAATGACTATATAAAGGCACAACAGTTCCACTATTACACAACATGAACAAACTGCAGTTACCTCACACTTCACCTCACAACGCTACACAACTGCCATACACGGAGGCCGTCCCTTACA
>SAYR01002562.1:527758-540709 GCA_004382745.1 Argopecten irradians irradians
TTTTACACTGATATATCACAGAAACATGCCGTCGTAGACACTAAACACATCCCACCCGGTCACCTTATACTGGCAACGGGCGAACCAGTCGTCCCACTCCCTGTATGCTGAGCGCTAAACAGGAGCAGAAACTACCACATTATAGACTTTAGTGTGTCTCGGCCAGATGATATCCAGAGTCTACCTTCCAGGGGCGAACGCTCAACAGAAGTCCAGAAGTGATGCAGTGTCAATAGTCTTAAAACCGTCTTTTACGGCATGCAATAGGGGCAGCAAATATAATTTAAATCAACAAGTCTTAATACAATGAGGTATGGTCGGAAATTTTTTTCAGTAGATTAGAATGAAAGATGAATGCTGCTATTCTGTCCGGTAGCTTTGCAATCAACTTTACAACTATTATGCATATGTACGTGTGTAGTAATTTTGATATGAATTTAACTTTTAATATTACATTCATCATAAAAATTATCTACATTTTGAGCTACAAGTACGACTTATAGCCGATATTGAGCATTAATTGTTTGTTTGTTTGATTAATTAACGTCCTCTGCCCTGCAGGTAGAGCGTTAGAATTGTACCTGCTGCCCCTATTGCATGATCGTAAAAGGCGACTGAATTTAGGATCTTATCTTTTCTCTTCTTCCTAACTGACTTTATCCTTCCTAATGCCTCCCTTGGCACCGCCTCACTTTTGGCATTGAGTTGAGCGTTCGCCCATGTGAGGAAGGCTCTGGGTTCTGTCCCCTGGCCGAGACACACCAAAGTTTATAAAAATGGTAGTTTCTGCTTCTGCTTAGCGCTCAGCATACAGGGAGTGAGACGACTGGTTCGCCCGTTGTCAGTATAATGTGACCGGGTGGGGTGTGTTGCTTGGTGTCTTCGGCGGCATGCTTCAGTGATATAGCACTATAAAAAGGGCATCAGTTCCACTATACAAGAAGACACACCATGGATATACCGCAGTCTCCCAAAACACGCACCTCGCACAACATACATGCAACACACAGCAAACATGGGAGGCCGTCCTTACATGACCATAGCTGTTAATAGGACGTTAATTAATCAAACAAACAAACATAATTAACGTCCTATTAACAGCTATGGTCATATAAGGACGGCCTCCCATATATGCGGTGTGTTGTGCTTGGTGCATGTTTTGGGATACTGCGGTATATTCATCTTGTTGCCCTTTTTATTGTGCTATATCACTGAAACATGCCGCCGAAGACAAGCAACACATCCAACCCGGTGATAAAAAGTACACTCTCGTTGCATATTCTTACAGTGTTATTATTAATTGTTAAAGGGACAATTCGATTAGGCTAATTCTGTTATAAAACCAACGGGCAAAATATGATATAAATGTATTGTTCTACATTCATTATGAAACATATAAAAAGAAATAGTGACAAAGTTCATGACATTATCAAGTATTTTGATTGATACCGTTGAAATTCCAAATCGTTGATCAATACGATTAAGCAGGTATAACATGTATGCTGTGTCCATACCAGAGCCAAAGTCATGTACGTTAATCAAATGCAATGTATTACCACTGGGGAGTTGGTGAAATTATATTTAGACAATAACGTAAACACTATACTGTAGAGGGATTTGAGTAGTTCTAGACAAAAAAATATGTACGTCCTATCAACAGCTACGGTCATGTAAGGACGGCCTCCTATGTATGCGGTGTGTTGCGTGTGAGTTCTGTGTTTTGGAAGACTGCGGTATATTCATATTGTGACTTCTTATATAGTGGAATTGTTGCCCTTTTTGTAGTACTATATCACTGAAGCATGCCGCCGAAGACACCAAGCAACACACCCCACCCGGTCACATTATACTGACAACGGGCGAACAGTCGTCCCACTCCCTGTATGCTGAGTGCTAAGCAGGAGCAGAAACTACCACTTTTATAGACTTTGGTGTGTCTCGGCCAGGGGACAGAACCCCGAGCCTTCCTCATAGGAGCGAACGCTCAACTCGAGGCCAGAAGTGAGGCGGTGCCAAGGGAGGCATTAGGAAAGATAAAGTCAGTTAGGAAGAAGAGAAAAGATAGGATCCAAAATTTAGTCGCTTTTTACGATCATGCAATAGGGGCAGAAGGTACAATTCTAACGCCCTACCTGCAGGGCCTATATTTACTACACCGGCAATGGCTAGGGTTCGGCATACAAGACGGTCGACCACAGTGTGTAATGGCACACAGCAAGCGAGTTTGAACATTTCACCAATCTGATTAAAATACAGATCCATATTATCACTACGTTGGATAAGAGGATCTGAGAAAATCCCATTAGGGGTCATCTCCAGGTGACCTTCGGAAATGGCCAATCAAATGCAGCTGGCAAAATTTTGACAGTGAATTTCAGGGGACGAAATAGTTTTGAAAATCTGTCAATTATTTCCGTATACGTAGTCATGTCGCCCAAAGAGCCCAACAAAGCTAATATGGCGTTTGCATTTGATATAGCAACGTGCAGAATATACATTTGATCTGAATTACAAATGGTATAAAGGTCATCCGAACATGGCCCTTAACCGGATATTGTCAGATCCTCTATTGAACTAAGTGGTTATAAGGATCTGTATTGCAATCAGATTGAACATCTCGCATTCATTTCACTACAGTGGGCTTTTCTGGCATATCACAGTAAAACCAACCAACTATTTTTATTTTTAGCCCACCATCATCAGATGGTGGGCTATTCAAATCGCCTTTCGTCCGTGGTCCGGCGTCCGTCCGTCCGTCCGTTAACAATTCTTGTTACCGCTATTTCTCAGAAAGTGCTAAAGGGATCTTTTTCAAATTTCATATGTAGGTTCCCCTATGACCCTTGTTGTGCATTTTGCATTTTGGGACCGATCGGTCAACAAGATGGCCGACAGGCGGCCATCTTGGATTTTGATAGTTAAAGTTTGTTACCGCTATTTCTCAAAAAGTACCGAAGGGATCTTTCTCAAATTTCATATAAAGGTTCCCCTAGGACCCTAGTTGTGCATATTGCATTTTGGGATCGATCGGTAAACAAGATGGCCATCTTGGATTTTGATAGTTAAAGTTTGTTATCGCTATTTCTCAGAAAGTACTGAAGGGATCTTTCTCAAATTCCATGCATAGGTTCCCCTTGTACCCTAGTTGTGCATAGGACTGATGCGTAATGCCTTTCGGGACTGATCGGTAAACAAGATAGGCAACCGGCCACCATCTTAGATTTCATTGTTGAAGTTTGTTACCACTATTTCTTAGAAAGTACTATAGCGACCTGTCTCAAATTTTATATGTAGTGTGTTTGAAAAAGTTTGAAAAGCAGGGAAAAGATCCCTCTTTCCATTGTCAGACATTGATCATTCTTTGGTGGGCGCCAAGATCCCTCTGGGATCTCTTGTCATTAGAACTGGTTTGTTTCCGATATATATGCATTGTGTAATGTACTCTTAATCTGAATTGTCCCTTTAAGAGATTTCTGCATCATGTATGTTTACATCTACACAAGGCATGGAAACAAGAATTTTACAGTGTTATGTGTTGTAACTTATGTTTACAAGGTACCATACAGATTCGTCTGTCCATTTGAATGATTTCACAACTTAATCGAAATATTACTGAAGTGAAACTCGTATATTACTGCTGTAAAAAAGTCAAAATTTTCGCCTTGTTATGGCACATATAACTTTTAAGACATGAACACATTGTAGACGAGGGAGGGTTCCTCCCTGGATGATCTTAGCTAAGCCGTAAAACAACTTGAATAAATGTTCATTAATTTAAGCTAAATTAAAATATTTTTCAGCATATTATATCAAAATCAGGTAACCATTAAGACTTAATGGTCTTTTGTTTAAGGAATCGTTTAATATTTTGTTTTAATGATTTCAGTATCCTAATTGGGACATAACCGATGCTGAGAATGGCTATCCTGACGATATAGCGATCCTCAAATTTAACGAAACTATAACAGGACCTGGTCTGGCAGCACCGGTATCGATCCCTGAGGATTCCTACAGATTCGTCGACGAACGATGTATTATGACTGGTTGGGGAAGGGATGAAACAGGTATACATTTTTACCATTGTTTCGATATTAATTGTCAAGCAAGTATATGTTCCACTATTGTAAGAAGCACTACCGTAGCCTTGTTTTATTTGTTTGCTTGGCTATTTTAACGTCCTAATAATAGCCAGGGTCATGTTCGGACGGTCTCCCATGCATGCATTTTGTATGCTCGTGTTGTGTTTTCTTGTATAGTTGAACTGTTACCCTTTTTATAGTGCTATAACACTGTAGCACCCCACCCGGTCACATTATACTGACAACGGGCGAACCAGTCTTTCCATTCCCTTTATGATAAGCGTTAAGCAGGAGCAGAAACTAGAACTTTTGTAGACATTGGTGTGTCTTTGCCAGGAGACAGAACCCAGAGCCTACCTCATAGGGGCGAGCGCTCCACAAAAGGCCAAAAGTGAGGCGGTATGAGACGTTAGGAGGAAAATAAAATCTAAGATCTAAATTCAGTTGTCTTTTAGGGATACGAATTCATGCATGTTGTACTACCCACAGGTATAGTAACACACCATAGTCTTCTCAATCATGTATCCTGTACTTCACGTACACAGAGGCCGCCCTGACTGTTGATAAAACATAAATATGATAATAAACCGATGATTTCATATTTTTTCCAGGTTATACAACTGACAATTTGCAGGAGGCAGGCACTACCATACTCAGCCAGCGCGAATGTAAATTAGCATGGGGTAAAAAAATGATCAGTCCCAGGCATATTTGTATATTCAACGGAGAGACCAGTGGATGTAGAGTATGTATATAGACAAATGATGTATTATCCAATGCCATGGCACGATATGTTCCGCAAGGTAGATAATGATGCACCACATACATACATTACGGAAAATGTGCTCATCTCAATTGAAGACATACATTGTCGATTGATCAAAAAAGACTAATTTTATTCTATTTATTTTATTTTCATTTTATTTATTTTAAATTTCGTGGTGAAGGGGTATTCAACCAATCAGGTTAAATACAGATTCTTATAATCACTCCGTTCGATTTGTATTTTTAGCCCACCATCATCAGATGGTGGGCTATTCAAATCGCTTTTTGTCCGTGGTCCGTCGTCCGACCTTCCGTCCGTTAACAATTCTTGTTATCGCTATTTCTCAGAAAGTACTGAAGGGATCTGTCTCACATTTCATATGTAGGTTCCCCTAGGGCCCTAGTTGTGCATATTGCATTTTGGGACCAATCGGTCAACAAAATGGCCGCCAGGCAGCCATCTTGGATTTTGATACTTGAAGTTTGTTATCACTATTCCTCAGAAAGTGCAAAAGGGATCTATCTCAAATTTAATATGTAGGTTTCCCTAGTGCCGTAGTTGTGCATATTGCATTTTGGGACCAATCGGTCAACAAGATGGCCGACTGGCGGCCATCTTGGATTTTGATAGTTAAAGTTTGTTACCGCTATTTCTCAGAAAGTACTGAAGGGATCTTTCTCAAATTTCATATGTAGGTTCCCCTAGGACCCTAGTTGTGCATAATGCGTTTTTGGATCGATCGGTCAACAAGATGGCCGCCAGGCAGCCATCTTGGATTTTGATAGTTAAAGATTGTTATCGCTATATCTCACAAAGTACTGAAGGGATCTTTCTCAAATTTCATATGTAGGTTCCCCTAGGGCACTAGTTGTGCATATTGCGTTTTGGGACCGATCGGTCAACAAGATGGCCGCCAGGCAGCCATCTTGGATTTTGGTAGTTAAAAATTGTTATTGCTATATCTCACAAAGTACTGAAGGGATCTTTCTCAAATTTTATATGTAGATTCCCCTAAGGCTCTTGTTGTGCAAGATGGCAGCCAAGGAGCCATCTTGGATTTTGATAGTTGAAGTGTGTTACTGCTGTTTCTCAGAAAGTACTGAAGCGATCTGTCTCAAATTTTATATGTAGTATGTTTGCAAAAGTTTGAAAAGCAGAGAAAAGATCCCTCTTTCCTTTGTCAGACATAGATCATTCTTTGGTGGGCCCCAAGATCCCTCTGGGATCTCTTGTAATCAGGTTGTTATACAATTGGTCTTTCATCCCATGTAGTCCGTCCTTCATTTCGTTGCTATATTTGTTTCCGCTTAATCTCAGATACTACTGACGGAGTCATTCTCATCCATCATCGATTTTGATTGTTTAATTAAAGTCTCATTACCATGGTCTTGTTAGTGTGTGTGTGGTGTTTTGATAAACTGCGGGATACAGGTTGATGGGGAGCAAAACTCCCATACATTGGTCATTTTTTTATTCACAGGGTGACAGCGGTGGTCCAGTAGTATGTGAGGATACACTTGTGGGCATAACGTCCTGGGGGTCGGGCTCCTGTGATCCGAATATCCCTGGTGTGTACACACGGTTAAGTTCCTACAGGAAGTGGGTCAAAGGATTCATCGATTCACAGTAATATCGAATGCGAAAAAATATGTTTTCTGTGAATGTTTAAGATTCAAATAAAAGATTTACCCAAAAATTATGTTATTTGTATTTAAAAGGGGATTTGAATTCGTTAATTGACCCATCCCCAATCGAAGCTAATCTCCGCCCACTTTCCTGAAGCATGATTACTGTTGCTAGGTCGGACAAACATTGCGGCGGGAAAGATTGCGGATGGTGCGATAATCCGTGCAGCAACTTTAAAGAATCTACCGCACGACTTCTAAAAATCTATCTGTTCAAAATCAAAACAACGATGTTTCAAATATTTTATCGAGGGGTATCTGGGGAAAGTTAAACTAACAAAACCAGCATTGATAAAATGTCAGTTTTCGCTAGGTGCTTCCGGAGCTAACGAAGCTAACGAAAAAAATTACCAGCCGCATCTGCTGCATCTCGACATAAATACAGGGAGAATATCTTTTTTCCAATTGTTCATGTGTTGCAGGCCAAGTATTTAATAGTAACTGCAAAATACTCCAATCTTCAACGGTAGATGCAGGCTTTTTGTGTGCATTCTAAATGTTTACAAATGTTACTTACCTTTGGCTGCGCCCCCTTGCTCTGATGACAGACAGTTCCGAAGTAAGCATACTAGGTCTTATTGGTCGGATAGCAGTGATGCGTACTTCGTCTACAGTAAACACGGTTTTAACGGATCAAGGAAATAATGGCATTAAGGATAGCTACCTGGTTCGTTATTACTGCAAACTAATGACAGTCGAAATGTAAAACACTGCGTTCAAATAACTCACAACTGGTAAAAGCTCGTTGTAACTGGTGTTACTCTTAACGCAGAACACGTCAGTTGAGTCACAGGAATAATCTCGTGATATACCTGACTGGGGTCATAGCTGCTTTTTCTAGCTCCTATGTTATTTTTCTCTCAAATCCTTGATCTGGTCTCAAGCACAAGTTCTGATAGCACCTGCAGTCTTAGTCTTAGCGACAGTGCTCATATCTCATGATCAGATAAAAACAATGAGACCAGCTCTAATATCAATACCCCATAGATTGCTCTATTAAACAGCCTTAAAGGCCCACTACCTTTCCGGAGCAAAATTTAAAGGTTTCTTAAAAAACAGTAATAACAAAAGAAAACATATATCGATGGTTTAAGATGAGGTTACAACACCGAACATATGCAAGATTTCCTGTCTAATATACGATAGCAGTGGAGATTCATTTCGCTGTTTTGCCGTCTGGCGCAGTGATAATCAACTACCGCGCAGCATTTAGGACGACGGCGGGAAACATAAAACGACCCGCGTTATGAAAATTAACATTTTATTTATTCTAATTAAACAGTTCTAAGGGCGATGATAAGTGTGCTAGTAAACGTATAGTTAATAACTTTTTCGACTCTACAAAGTTTTTGATCTCATGTTTTACATTCCTATTTTAAAAATTAAAAGCCGTTTCGGAAAGGTTGATCTCATGTTTTACATTCCTATTTTAAAAATTAAAAGCCGTTTCGGAAAGGTAGTGGCCCTTTAAACTTCTCTTGAAATCATGCAAAAAATAATATAGAATGTCTAATAATGGCATAATATATCATATAACAAATCAGTTAAATGATACTTATAACCTGTGATGATGAGAAGATGTAAGTGTTTTGATTTTGAGATTTGAGAGAAATGTTTTGAACAGATATACAACATCAGTTTAAAGAATTCTCAATTTAGAATGTTAAGAAATTAAAAAAAAGTTATATGTCAACATGTATACAGTTTATACTGCGTTGTAATTTTAAAATTATTTTCATGAAATATGCTTTTGCATAAAAGTTTAATGAGCATATGACTGTCACCTGCAAATTTATTTTCAATAAACGTCCTCTTACATCAGGGAAAATGGCATATTATCGTTTTAATGCATTTACTATCTTCCCTTTTATATCAAACTTTTACGTGTACATAAAATGCACAAAATTATACCAAAACGTTTAAATGAATTCCAGAGCAAGTGATGATAAATGAATGAATGTTAAATCTTTTTCGGCCATAATGACATCCCCATCATGTAGGTATCTCTCCATAATAAGCTTTTTATAGCATTTCCAGACACCCTGACTGCTTGGATATTTCCTTGTTAGACATAGATAAATATGTAAATAACATAGATACAAAAATAATTGAACCTATGGGATAGCATGCCACTCTTAAGTTAAATGTGTTTGTAGACTTATAATCAAAGTAGGTTTGGGAATGCGCAGACAATTATATTGGTTTAGAAATCTTTATTTCTGTGCAATCAAATACAGCAGAAGTGGTTGGAAACTTTGAGCATGTGTTCATATATAACATCTCTTGGAGGCCAGATAGAAACTTATCCGAATCGTACATACAAGTAATACATGCAGTTTGGAAACAATACACTGGCAGTTTGATTTCCAATGGCAATTCTGTCAAAGTCTATAAAAGTGGTAGTTTCTGCTTCTGCTTAGCGCTCAGCATAAAGGGAGTGGGACGACTGGTTCGCCCGTAGTCAGAATAATGTGACCGGATGGGGTGTGTTGCTTGGTGTCTTCGGCGGCATGCTTCAGTGATATAGCACAATAAAACGGGCAACAGTTCCACTATACAAGAAGACACACCATGAATATACCGCAGTCTCCCAAAACACGCACCTCGCACAACATACACGCAACACACCGCATACATGGGAGGCCGTCCTTTTATGACCCTTGCTGTTAATAGGACGTTAATTAATCAAACAAACAAACAGGTAACCTAGATTCACATTATCAAAGTCGTTACGGAGTTGCAATATAACTAATAACAGTTGATTTTTTTTCTGTCTATTGGAAGGCAAGTTTATATGATATTCTTCAACATCTGGTACAGAAGTTAAACATATAATCATACTGTTGTGTTGTAAATCCAGTGTAGTATCTGAATTGCTCCTCATTTGTCTCAAGTTCATGAACATTACTCGTCATTGCTCGTCCGTTTGAACTGATGAGCTGGAAGAAATTCTCTGTAATGTTTGGTATCTCTATACAGTGTCAAAGAAGCTATTTCCTGCCTATGTTTGATGTTCTCTTAATATTGCCAATTACAAAACGTCCATTGGACCAACCCCTGAAACTAAATGAAGACAATATATAAAGAATTCCATAGAGCCAAGCAATGCTCCTTAACACTACATTGTATATGATGTTTTCTTTGTCCTTAGCATATATTATAACATCTTGCATTGGTTAGTTTATATCAAAAGCCTTGAAAATCTGTTTGGTCTATACAAATAATTAGTTTGAATAAGTTGAACGACTTATTAACATACAATTACCCTGTAAACTATTGTTTTCTATTCTTTTCCAAACATTGACTTTTATTCATCAATAGTCTCTGCCTCTCCAAAGGAAGGTGGGATGGGGTGGCTTCATTTGATCCTTGACATTCTTCAATTTCAGACTCATATCTAATTTTATCACAAAACTGACCCATCCATCGATGGCGATGTCATAATATCTTATGTCATATGTGTAATAACAGTACTGTGATATCAAAGGTATTATTGGCGCCATGAGCAGTCTATGACGTCGCATGACTGTCGCATTAGATAGAAATGTCAAATCAGAGCTGGTTTTGAGAATTTTTCGCTACTCTTATATAGAAACGAAATTGATTTTTTTCTATGCATCTATAAATAATTGTGATTAAAAGAATTTTACACTTGCGGCTACAGTAATATGAAATTTGATAAACTCGTTAAAGAATTTGACATTAAATTATTGAACATGTTTAATAAATGTCATATTACATATATTGTAAAACCTCTACAGACATTTTAGCCCTCCGAATCTGGATTTAAAGTTATATCATACAAGTATAATTATATAAGTTAACTCATGGACCCATATTTTCAATTTGGCAACCAAATTTTCACTAAAGTTTAGTAAATCTTCTAATTAGTTCCTTTTCTTTTTTAAGATTTCATTATTTTTTATTAAGTTTGCGTTCGATTTACACTTAACAGTCAGTGTAATTTGGGGATGTGCCAAGTTTGTTGGTGGATGAAGATTGGAGTGCCCGGAGAAAAACCACTGACCAGTGGGCAGTACCTCACAAATGCCCCACATTGGATTCGAACTCGTGACCCAGAAACGGAGGGCTTGTGGAATATATTTGGACATCTTAATCACTCGGACATTTACAAATACTACAATGGCGGTACAACTCTCACTAATGGGAATGTGTTGTAGCTCGTACACAAATTCATTGTAATCAATTTACCTTTCCTGCTTACTGAGGGTGGAAAAACTTTCTCCTAGGTGGTTGACGCACAGACGTGTGAACCTTTGTGTCTCTATAAAAAATAATATTGCTTTAAATTAATGGAGTGAGGGGCGAACTCTCAACACAAGGCCAAAAGTGAGGCGGTACCAAGGGAGGCATTAGGAAATATAAAGTCAGTTAGGAAGAAGAGAAAAGATAAGATCCTAAATTTAGACGCCTCTTACGGTCATGCAATAGGGGCAGCAGGTACAATTCTTACGCTCTACTTGCAGGGCCACCTCACTTGAACGTTCGCCCCCTGTGATTAAGGCTCTGAGTTCTGTCCCCTTCCCGAGACACTAAAGTCTATAAAGTGGTAGTTTCTGCTCCTGCTTAGTACTCAGCATACAGGGAATGGGACGACTGGTTCGCCTGTTGTCAGTATAATGTGACCGGGTGGGGTGTGTTGCTTGGTGTCTTCGTCGGCATACTTCAGTGATATAGAACTATAAAAAAGATATCAGTTCTACTATATAAGAAGACAACACGAACATACCGCAGTCTCCCAAAACACGCACTTCACACACGCTGCATACATGGGAGGCCGTCCTTAAATGACCCCGGCAGTTAATAGGACGTTACGTTAAAATTATCAAACAAACAACTCAGGGAAGCCCTTGAAATTTTAATGCATTTGGGGTGATGGGATTTGTCGTTCAAGTCACAACAAACACTTCTCTGACCAAAGCTTGAAATGTTTTCTTATTCCTTAATGATCTGGTGACATATTGCGCAAAAAAAAAAAACATTTTCCATCTGATCATCGGTCTCCATATCTTCCACATTTCTATCATCTTCAGTCTGTGTGTCTCTGCTGCATGGACCATGTATTTCACGAAAAAAAAGTTGTACATATTTCCCCAGTATATACTATGATAGAGTATTCTTTGTTGGAGTGTGGCATATGTTGTAAAGTCACAAAAGTATCTTCCAGTCTCAGTCGTTTGTTCTTGGATTTGGCCGTAGTTTGCATGATTTGGCTTTTAACAAATGATTGCCATTTGCATATCCCAAGATATTTAATGCCTTTACCAGAACACGGACACATGTTTATGTGACATGTATTACAAGGAGGGATTACAGGGCATTTTTTCTCAACGAGAGAATAGGTGGGGATATGGCCTATAGCTTATAGCCCAGAATGCAACATTCAAGATGGCGGCAGCCATCTTGAATGTTGCATTCTGGGTTATAGGCTATAGGCCATATCTCCACCATCTCTCTAACTATTAATACATACCTTTAATAATCTTCTTTGGATTTCTACAAACTTTTCATTTTTTTAATTTCAAGTGTATTATGTAAAACATTTCTTCTTTTCATAGTAGGACCTGGAATCAGATATCCTATGCTACTGCTCAACAGAGAAATCCATACAGAGTCTAGGCGATCGTTGGTGGTCAGATTGTATATGCTACTGCAGATGACAAAAGTAAACAATTTCTCCTCGGGGTATTTTCTGACCAAACCATACCCATTTGGATTTTTCACTGCCATCGTCAATCATTTTGACAATAACTCGTGTTTAACATGTTTTGTTATTAAAAATAAAAAAAAAACAATATATCAGTTTTTTCTTATCTTTTATTTTGTTTTACATAAAAAAAATGTTTATGAAACGTTTCAAAATTTTCAAGGGCCCTCTCGTCTCCCAACTCCCTGAACGGTATTAAGTAAGGGTCTGTGAAAAACAAAAAAACAAAAAAAGAATTTTTTGCCACATGAAGGATTATGTAAAAAAATTTTAGAAGAAAACGATATATAAAACTATTAAGAAACAAGACATCCCAGAGGGATCTTGGCGCCCACCAAAGAATGATCTATGTCTGACAACAGAAAGAGGGATCTTTTCCCTGCTTTTCAAACTTTTACTACATACTATATATGAAACTTGAGAAAGATCCTTTCAGTACTTTCTGAGATATGTAGCAGTAACAAACTTCACTTATCAAAATTCAAGATGGCTACCTGTCGATCATCTTGCTGACCGGTCAGTCCGAAAATGCACTAGACTCCTTCAGGAACCTGCACATGAAATTTGAGTAAGATCCCATCAGTACTTTCTGAGAAATAGCGGTAACAAACTAACTATCAAAATTCAAGATGGCCGCCGTTCGGAATGGGGTTCTACAAAAATAATTAAAAAAGATATATTTTTATAAAAAAA
>SAYR01002562.1:540795-552401 GCA_004382745.1 Argopecten irradians irradians
AAAAATAATATTGCTTTAAATTAATGGAGTGAGGGGCGAACTCTCAACACAAGGCCAAAAGTGAGGCGGTACCAAGGGAGGCATTAGGAAATATAAAGTCAGTTAGGAAGAAGAGAAAAGATAAGATCCTAAATTTAGACACCTCTTACGGTCATTCAATAGGGGCAGCAGGTACAATTCTTACGCTCTGGGGGCCGCGGTGGCCGAGTGGTTAAGATGTCCCGACATATTACCACAAGCCCTCCACCTCTGGGATGCGGGTTCGAATCCCATGTGGGGCAGTTGCCAGGTACTGACCGCTGGCCGGTGGTTTTTCTCCGGGTACTCCGGCTTTCCTCCACCAACAAACCTGGCACGTCCTTACATGACCCTGGCTGTTAATAGGACGTAAAACTAAACACACCACATCTTACGCTCTACTTGCAGGGGCACCTCACTTGAACGTTCGCCCCCTGTGATTAAGGCTCTGGGTTCTGACCCCTTCCCGAGACACACAAAAGTCTATAAAGTGGTAGTTTCTGCTCCTGCTTAGTACTCAGCATACAGGGAGTGGGACGACTGGTTCGCCTGTTGTCAGTATAATGTGATCGGGTGGGATGTGTTGCTTGGTGTCTTCGTCGGCATACTTAAGTGATATAGAACTATAAAAAAGATATCAGTTCTACTATACAAGAAGACAACACGAACATACCGCAGTCTCCCAAAACACGCACTTCACACACGCTGCATACATTGGAGGCCGTCCTTTAATGACCCCGGCAGTTAATAGGACGTTACGTTAAAATTATCAAACAAACAATTTAGGGAAGCCCTTGAAATTTTAATGCATTTGGGGTGATAGTATTTGTCGTTCAAGTCACAACAAACACTTCTCTGACCAAAGCTTGAAATGTTCTTATTCATTAATGATCTGGCGACATATTGCGCAAAAAAACATTTTCCATCTGATCATCGGTCTCCATATCTTCCACATTTCTATCATCTTCTGTCTGTGTGTCTCTGCTGCATGGACCATGTATTTCACGAAAAAAAAAGTTGTACATATTTCCCCAGTATTTACTATGATAGAGTATTCTTTGTTGAAAAGTGGCATATAATGGAAAGTCACAAAAGTATCTTCCAGTCTCAGCCATTTGTTCTTGGATTTGGCCGTAGTGTGCATGATTTGGCTTTTAACAAATGATTGCCATTTGCATATCCCAAGATATTTAATCCCTTTACCAGAACATGAACACATTGTTGTGTGACATGTATTACAGGGCATTTTATCTCAACGAGAGAATAGGTGGGGATATGGCCTATAGCCTATAGCCCAGAATGCAACATTCAAGCCGCCATCTTGAAATGTTGCATTCTGGGCTATAGGCCATATCTCCACCATCTCTCTAACTATTAATACATACCTTTAATAATTCTCTTTGGATTTCTTCCACCACTTTTCATTTTTTTTAATTTCCTTGAAGTGTATTATGTAAAACATTTCTTCTTTTCATAGTAGGACCTGGAATCAGATGTCCTATGCTACTGCTCAACAGAGAAATCCATACAGAGTCTAGGCGATCGTCGACGGTCAGATTGTATATGCTACTGCAGATGACAATAAAGATAGCGAAAACTTGACAAAAGTAAACAATTTCTCCTCGGGGGTAATTTCTGACCAAACCATACCCATTTGGATTTTTCACTGCCATCGTCAATCATTTTGACAATAACTCATGTTTAACATGTTTTGTTATTAAAAAATAAAAAACAATATATCAGTTTTTTCTTATCTTTTATTTTGTTTTACATGAAAAAATGTTTATGGAACGTTTCAAAATTTTCAAGGGCCCTCTCGTCTTCCAACTCCCTGAACGGTATTAAGTAAGGGTCCGTGAAAAAACAAAAAAACAAAAGAATTTTTTGCCACATGTAGGATTATGTAAAAAAAATCTAGAAGAAAACGATATATAAAACTATTAAGAAAAAAGATACTAACTTCCAGTCTTCATCCTGTAGCTGTTCATTATAGAAAGCTTGTGTAGCTAGGCTATCTATGGGTCTGTGATGCACTGTCACATCCACAATTTCAGGAGATGGAATGGGGTTCTACAAAAATAATTAAAAAAGATATATTTTTATAAAAAAACTATTGTAAAAGAACAGTGATGAAACATTTTAGAAAATTGTTTACATACCTCCCGTATATCTAGAGATGAATCCACAATTGAGGTCTTTCTCACTGTCTGTGTTGCAACGGTAGCCATTTTTGCACGTTTACAATTTAAGCATCCAATATTTTCGTAAAAATCTGCTTTCCAAATTTTCTCAGAGCGAGGCTGCGTAAGATATCGTGTGTTTTTTTATATTAGTTTGCCATGTTCAATTGGATATTTACAGCGATTTTTCACAAACATCTAACAAGTAAGAATGTCTATGATGAGATTTTAACATTATTGAACTATACGCATTGAAATATAAATGTTTAATAATGATTTTAAAAGGTTTTTAACCGTTTTATTGAGATGCAGGGTAGCAATATTGTCAATTTCCGGCAGCCATCTTGAATGTTGCATTCTGGGCTATAGGCTATAGGCCATATCTCCACCATCTCTCTAACTATTAATACATACCTTTAATAATCTTCTTTGGATTTCTACCAGCACTTTTCATTTTTTTTAATTTCCTTGAAGTGTATTATGTAAAACATTTCTTCTTTTCATAGTAGGACCTGGAATCAGATATCCTATGCTACTGCTCAACAGAGAAATCCATACAGAGTCTAGGCGATCGTTGGTGGTCAGATTGTATATGCTACTGCAGATGACAGTAAAGATAGCGAAAACTTGACAAAAGTAAACAATTTCTCCTCGGGGTAATTTCTGACCAAACCATACCCATTTGGATTTTTCACTGCCATCGTCAATCATTTTGACAATAACTCATGTTTAACATGTTTTGTTTTTAAAAAATAAAAAACAATTTATCAGTTTTTCTTATCTTTTATTTTGTTTTACATAAAAAAATGCTTGTGGAACGTTTCAAAGTTTTCTTAAGCTCTTTCATCTTCCAACTCCCTGAAGGGTATTAAGTAAGGATTTGTGAAAAAGAAAAACAAATCAATAAGAAACGATATATAAAAATTATTAAGAAAAAATATACTAACTTCCAGTATTCATCCTGTAACTGTTCATGATAGTGAATTTCCGAAGATTGTCTATCGGGCTGTGATGAACTGTCACGTGAACAATTTCAGATTTTTGCAATCTAAATCGCTTTATATTGGCTAAACGTTAAATGTAATTGACACCACAAGCTTATGAGACACTTGCCCATATTTAACATACGAATAACAATATTCACATTTGTAATATTCACTCTTATTAATATATTTCACAACACCATAATTTCCAGCTTCATCGAATTCATAAACAGGAACCAGGTTGACTTCTTTAGACATTTCTTATAATTTCAAAGAAACACTTTCCAGTAATGAGCACACATCTTTTAAACAGTTAAATCCAGTCAGGAACAAGGCACATGTATAGGTTTAGATCCCACTTCTGACACCAATTTGTTAGGTTTTTTTTTAACTTTTAACTTTTATAAGCAGATTCTTTCAGCTCTAAATATATACTTTTGTCAGGCGGCTAATTCTTAAGAGAACAACATACACAGTCATGTAAAATTCAATCACGTATTATTAAAACGATCAAATATGTTTTTAGTAATCACCAAATAATGAATTCCAATGTAAAAATCCGAATGCGTATTCCAGGGGTTTAAATCCAAATTAAATTTCCAACCTAATCCGAATGATAACTATTTTTATTCCGAAAAGATCTGGAGTTCAGAATATGTAAATATCCTTTTTTTAAGAAGTAAGTTTTCCAAACTGAATATATACCAGTAACCACAAGCTGTCATACAAAATCAGTAACTAAAATATCTATACACAAAACTATACACAATACAGTTTCAAATACGATCCAAATCAAAATATTAAAACAAACTTATAATCTCTACAACAACTCTACGTTCAGCTTAGAAACTTTAAACTCTAAACACAGTTTCCAAACTTTAACTCCACACGCAGAACTAATGCCAACAACTACCAAGCTCAACTCCCTTAATTAGAGCCAACAGCCCCTTTTATACTGACTGTCTTAACTAATGACATCATCTTCCACTTTTACAACTTAGATATACCTGTACCACCAACATTCTAATATTAGAATGACATCATATGCTCAAGATAGAACCTTGGCTACCGCCACTAACTACCCCCTCCCTAAATGACTTCATACCTATTTATGTCACTGCTAACACGCTATTTAACATGTTAAAACACCGATTTTAACATGCTATCATGCTATTAAACATGCTTAAACGCTGGATTTAAAATGTTAAAACACTGCTAACACGCTATTTAACATGCTAGAGTACCGATTTTAACATGCTATCATGCTATTAAACATGCTAAAACACCGATTTTAACATGCTATCATGCTATTGACATGCTTAAACGCTGGATTTAAAATGTTAAAACACTGCTAACACGCTATTTAACATGCTAAAATACCGATTTTAATATGCTATCATGCTATTAAACATGCTAAAACGCTGCATTTAACATGCTAAAATACCGATTTTAACATGCTGTCATGCTATTAAACAAGCTTAAACACTGGATTTAACATGTTAAAACACTGCTAACACGCTATTTAACATACTAAAACACTGCTAACATGTTAATATGCTAAATTTGCAAAAAACAAAATGTCAAACATGCAGAAATTGAACGGAAAAATAGTAATAATACATTGTATATAGTAAATACTGCAGAATTCTTGTTGGAAAAAAAATCAGATAAGAAAATGCAAAATTCAGTTGAGAATTTTGCAAAGAAATATATTCAAAATTCTGCAAAAAGTCTGTCAAATATGCAGAAAACTGAACGGAAAAATAGTAATGATAAATAGCAAAACCTGCAGAATTCAAGTTAAAAAAACAGATAAAAAATGTAAAAAAAAACAGATGAAAATTTTGCAAAACAATATTCAAAACTTTGTAAAACATTACAACAATTACAATGGAATTATCAAAACAATTGATCTTTTAAAGCAATTACATATGTTAGTTGCACAGAAAAAGCAATGAAAAGGATTAAGTTGTAGTAAACTGGAAACTTTGATGTTTATATTTAATATAGTATTGCCCTAGACTAGCCAGTATTACACGTGTAGATATGAGAAAAAATATATATACAGGGTAAAATGTGACGTCCGTGTGCTTGTTTGTGCATACTGCTGATAATATGGCCAGATATTGTTAGTGTGTAATGCTTTCTAGTCTCTTTCAGTATAACACGTAATATGGTTAATTTGACACTGTCACGCAATATATTTGAATAGCGACATCCTCTGTGTATTTTACAAACGTCATAATTGTTCATGTTTTTATGCGATTGTGAATTGGTGAACAATTGTGAAATACATTTTTCATGCATGCGGTTTTGCAGTATATACATATTATACTACAATAACGTTGTCAAATTTGTTTCGTAAAGTTTTTGTGAAACAGACATATTAAATACATAATACTTGTGAGAAATGTCACTGTTTCTAAACTAATAGAAAATCATGTAAATGCAGAAATATAATCATTAAAATACAAATTAGATCAACATTATTTGAAAGGTATTTTATGTCGACAAACTACGCCCAGCTCCCTTACCTGTATGCGTGTCAACACGGGTTCGAGGGGATTGCTCTTAGCTTTTTTTCGCGGAAGTAAAACTATGTTTTTGTTTGATTGATTAAATTATCATCCTAGTAAGAGCCATGGTCATGTAATTAAGGACGCCCCCATGAATGTGGTGTGAAGTGTGTATGAAGCGTGTGGTGCGTATTTTGGAAGACTGGTATATCCGTATTGTGTCTTCTTGTATAGTGAAACTATTGTCCTTTTGATCATGCAATTGAGGCAGCAGATATATTTCGTACAACCTACCTGCAGTGTTGTGGAACTATTGTGTGCCCTTAGCATCAATCTAAAACCAAAACAAAGATGAATATATAAAGAATAACATTGGAAAGATCTTGGACGACTTATAAAATCAGCGTGATTCGACAGTTCCGTTCATACACTGAAATATATCATGATATTGTACCACAACTACACAGCATAACATCGCGATGTTCATTCAAGCATATCTTTATCGGTTGTTCTTATAATACCTGTATTAAAACATCTTAAGCTCCGAGACATCTAATGGAATAGCGACCTAAATATTCACACCACATCAGGACTAAAAGGAATTTTGGGTACATTGGTACCGTTACTCTCTGACTATTGCGAGTAGTGTAGACGTCATAGGAGGCCATTTCTAGCTTCTGGTACGTATATATACTTTTATTTATTCCCAATGACAGAGAATAACTATACCCATAATTTGAATACTTGTTGCATAATCGTGTTGATATGTGTCAAATTAACAAAAATAATGCATATACTATAAGTAATTAAGTTTTTTTTTGGTTCATTCACACTCAGTATTTAATTCCATGTAGAGCATATATAATGATATGGATTTTTTCGGGACGCAATTATTTTTATCTTGAATTAAAATAAGAAGCTCACACTTAGAAACTTTTGTAACAGAAGAATAACTAATATGTCTACTCTTGTTTTTGTCGGGAGTGGAGCATCGGTAATGTCATTATCCAATGAACAATTAATGTCAGCCCTATGAAAAAGGCAAAAGTTCCACTTAAAAGAGTACACAACATAGATATACCACAAGAAGAGCAGTTATTATATTATGAACCACCAAACAATACTGTCAAACATCATGATATGTATGTCTACAAAACAGTGAATGCCCGTTGTCATTATAATGTGGCCAGGTGGGTTGTGTTGCGTGATGTCTTTGGCTCCATGCTTAAGTGATATAGCGCTATAAAAGGTGCAAGAGTACCACTATACAAGACAAAAAAAAAATATACTGCAGTCTCCCAAAACATGCACCCCATACACAGGACACCATATACACGAGAGGCCATCCTTACGTGAATCTGGCTGTTAATAAGACGTTAATATAAATTTAGGAATTTAATTTTATTGACTAATCATGCGAAACGATGATGGTGTTATATTGCTACTGTATTGAAGACATTGTAAATCTACGCGTGAAATATGAAAAGATATCCATTAAAAATAAGTTTTGTTTACTTCACAATTTCACATTCACGTTCTTGAGACTGCTAAACAGTCTTATGCACCAGCTATTTACAATGTTGATTTACTACATGTTTTAAGAACATCTTCAAATAATTTTTAACACTTTTTCTATTGGAAACTTTAACAATATTTCAGCTTTAAAGATGCTTCACCGCTGACAAATGGTATTCTTTCTCTATCAAAAATAGGAGCAGACAAATAAGATTTTTTCTTCAATTAAAAAACTTACTTCCTTTACACCATTACCACAATTGAAAAGTTTGAGCTTCTGATTTTACTTCAAGATGAAACTATTAAAAATAATCAATTACATCACGAAAAATATCCGTGGCCCTTGTGTCCTATATGTATGAAGTACTGATTGTGCATGCATCAGAGGCAAACTTAATTATTTTTTGTAATGTTTTTTTGTGTTAATTAGATACATATATACACGATTAAACACCAATTATTGTTAAAATGATGAGTATCGTTTATGCTCTGTTGGCGGTGGAGCATCTTAAGAATATTATTTAATTGTACAATTATACAAGAATGCCTGTATTAAAATGCGTATGTCCATTGTACTATGTACATAAGACACAACACTAACATATCGCAGTCTCCCAAAACACGCACATCTCACAACATACACGCAACCCACCGCATACATGGGAGGCCGTCCTTACATGACCATAGCTGTTAATAGGACGTTAATAAATCAAACAAACAAACAAACAAACATGAATGGGTATGTGTGTGATAAAAGTAACGATGTGTACTATACATAATTTGATGTTGTACTTGTTATCTATAAGACCTTGTATGATGTGTTTGTATTATAAAAAATGTTTGACAAGGTCGTTGCGACTCATAAGTGATATAACATATATAAATATGTTATTGATATAACATATATAAATATGTTATTACCTACGGATGATAGTTTCTCCATAGATATCAATTATGTAAGGTAAGAATTTTGCTTTTTGTTCACATTATGGAGATATATGAAAAATAAAGATCTTTTTGGCACTTATACAACCATGAATAATTAACAATAAGTGTTTATATAATTGGTTGTGGATTGTTGAAGATCATGATTTTACTAGATGATAGAACATTGGATACATAATGTTCATCGTGAATATTTTCATTGTCTTATACAAATAAGGCATGCATATTCCAATATAATGTTTAAATAAAGATTTTAAAGATTTTTGCAATTTCTGCGCTTATTCGTGCATGTGAAAATTAGGCGTGGATCCTAGGGTTGAGTGGGCCGGGCGATAGAACGAGATAAACATTAGAGAAAGGAACAGAAGGGAGAACGGGAAAAGAGGGAGAAAAGAAAAGAAAAAAATGAGATAAAAAGTTAGAACGAGACAGAAAGCTCTATTTTCCATACTTGAAGTTTGAAGTTAAAAAGGTAAATCATTTCGAGTATTTACTTATTCCATAAAAAATGTAAACTCTGTAACCCATGCTTACAGTATATATATATATAATTTATTGTCGTTGATATTGGCAGGAAATATCCCGATATCCTTAGAAATTATCAAATCTCAACGCCATACATGTAAACGGATACAATTTTCTACAGTACAACAATGTGTTTGTGAACTTCTGAATGGTATCACAGTGCAAAAGAAATGGGGGGAAATCCACAGACTACATGTGTTTACAACTTCTGAATTTTATTGTTTAGATAATTCGCTGACTGACTTTAAGTCACGCCCTTCGTTCCTGAGTTTGTCAATGATTTATTACACATTTTCAGCTTTTTAAGTTCTGTATTAAATTCGACTATCAATGCACAAATGTCAGATGGCCGAAAAAGGGCCGAATTTCAAAGCACCAGTAAAACGTCAAAGTAATTTAGGTATTCAGTATCACTACTGACGTCGGATACTTCAAGGATCCTTTATTGTTATTTTTTCCAAAGAAAATATGCGTAAAGAAAACAGAATGCGATAGAAGATGTATGAAAATTATGTTAATGCATATAAAACGGGTTCTCATTATTTTTGTTTAAAAGACGATCTCAAGGCCATGAAATACAGTAGTAAACACACTACTGTAAGAGCGATTTGAGTAGTTCTAGACAAACAATGCTATACTGCACTGGCAAGGGCCGACCACTATGCATAATGGCGGACAGTAAACGAGATTGAACATTTCACCTACATTTCACTACAGTGGGCTTTTCTGGCATATCATAGTAAAACCAACTAAACTAATCTCTATTAAAACTGGTTTGTTTTCGAAATATGTGCAAATTTTAATGTGACTGAATTGTCCCTTTAAGTAATGTTATTTTCATGTAATGTGCCACAACTTCTGCAGTATTTGGGTCTATTTATTAAAAGTCGTTTGAACTGAGGCTAGCGGGCATGCTGAATACATAAGTTGTTCTTGTTTAATTTTAATTATTTGATACATGGTACGTTTTCTTTATCAATTTGCTATCGATCCTTGTATGTGGATGTTAAAATGCAAATAAAATGTATTGTATTATGTATTAAAAAAGAACGACTTAATTCAAGATTCATCTTATGCCAACATTAATTATTTCCTATGTGAAGGTTACAATTCACCATTCAAACATAAGTACACGTCTTTGCATCACTAAAAAATAACGTAAAGTTGTAAATAGTGAATATACATTGTAATTGGATGGAAGTTGGCATATTTTAAACTTCAATAAACTATGTATATACCTATGACTCCATGTAATTTTTACCATGTACATGACTACTTTAATTACGGAGATATAACACGATATAAAGTATACTCAAAATAATCAGCAAACTTCCACAAATTAACAACAGGCTATCGATAGGGAGAATAACATCATCTGAGCCACATTATGCCTCGATAAGTAGGACCGGCAGTGTCTGTATTACTTCTCCCTTTGGTACTAATTAACTGCACGCCTATACTTGATTAGTCAGTGATGATTACATATACATGTGCTACTAAGTTTTAAAGGGTCATATGTCCAAAACTAAAACAAACAGAAGATCCCAGCGTAATTCATTAAACATCGGAATTGCATGTCCTAGTAAATAACCTTGTTGGCAAATAAACACCGTTAAAACTTTTAGTTCTTTACAAAGATGTTCTCGAAAACAAAGAATCAACGTGATACTACACTGTTTCTATGTTTTATTTTTTTCAAATATTGCAACACTTATTTCATAATGTTAGTTTTTCCATTCTTATGTTTATCTGAATCGAGTAACACGTAATATCTTTCCATGCGTTCTTAATGCTTAATATCCATTTAATATAACTAAAACCATGTTTCGAAAGAAGCTACATGTTTGTACATATGTTATCTCCCGGATAACCATACATAAAATTGTTTATAGTGTTATTTTATAGAAGATAATAATAACTTTGTTGTCACTTTCCGGCGTATTTAGAGCCAATATGAACAGTTCATATGTCCAAAACTGAAACAAGAAGAGATACCATGTAGTGGAAAATTTTCAAGTTGGCAAATGATCTGATCAGTAATCAGAAGTTCGTTATTAGATATATTTTATGTGATAAAATCAAAAATATGGATTCAAATGAAATATTTGTT
Organism: Argopecten irradians irradians; assembly: GCA_004382745.1. Classification (NCBI taxonomy): domain Eukaryota; kingdom Metazoa; phylum Mollusca; class Bivalvia; order Pectinida; family Pectinidae; genus Argopecten; species Argopecten irradians. The sequence continues at coordinate 551,588 of SAYR01002562.1, forward strand.
TGTTATATCAAATTGTCATTTTATCCAGGAAAAACTGCTCGTGCGTCATGAGTTATCTCTCAGTTGACTAGTCTTATTACGTAAAACTAAATACTAACGTAAGTGCTGTGACTACTATTTTCGTAACACAGTGCACGATTTTCTATTTTTTCTGTAATTGATCTCCTTAGCGTAGGTGTGTTTAAGTTTGGAATAAAACAGTTGTGTTTTATGCATGAATATTCAGTACTTATTATTTATGCGTGTAAACTTGGTGCTAAAAGTTTACATGTCCACATACGAAACAAGAAATCTCGGCGCGAATTATGAGACTTCGGAGATACATATTGTACTTGACCATTATCAAATTAGCAAATTATGAGTTCGTTATACAAACTGTTTGATTTAGTAGGAATAATATCTTTGTCGACTCTCTTTCTCTATACAACAAACAATTGATTGTGTACCTTTACGTTTCTCGGCATGTAAGGTACATGTATCTTAGTATTTTTAGAACATCTGCATAATATATTATATTGTGACATATGAATTGAGTCAATATTTCCGTATGGTCTTTCTAATTCATGCAGCCACATCTAAAACAAGTCTATACATATTTTTAATAAACGAGTGTGCAAAATGAGTTACCTCCCGGTTGACTAGTCTCAAAACTGAAGTAAATAGAAGTGTTAAAGTGAACAGTCGGGCAAGGATGGCTAAAGTCGGTAAAAATGGTGTGAATGTATCCAGTATAATTTCTTATAAAATGGGAAAATAAAATCTCTCGTCAAAATCTGTCTGCGTACGAAGAAATTAATTTAAAGTTTGGAAATTC
>SAYR01002562.1:552411-582571 GCA_004382745.1 Argopecten irradians irradians
CACTGGATTTAACATGTTAAAACACTGCTAACACGCTATTTAACATACTAAAACACTGCTAACATGTTAATATGCTAAATCTGGAAAAAACAAAATGTCAAACATGCAGAAATTGAACGGAAAAATAGTAATAATACATTGTATATAGTAAATACTGCAGAATTCTTGTTGGAAAAAAAATCAGATAAGAAAATGCAAAATTCAGTTGAGAATTTTGCAAAGAAATATATTCAAAATTCTGCAAAAAGTCTGTCAAATATGCAGAAAACTGAACGGAAAAATAGTAATGATAAATAGCAAAACCTGCAGAATTCAAGTTTAAAGAAACAGATAAAAAATGTAATAAAAAAAACAAATGAAAATTTTGCAAAACAATATTCAAAACTTTGTAAAACATTACAACAATTACAATGGAATTATCAAAACAATTGATCTTTTAAAGCAATTACATATGTTAGTTGCACAGAAAAAGCAATAAAAAGGATTAAGTTGTAGTAAAATGGAAACTTTGATGTTTATATTTAATATAGTATTGCCCTAGAATAGCCAGTATTACACGTGTAGATATGAGAAAAAATATATATACAGGGTAAAATGTGACGTCCGTGTGCTTGTTTGTGCATACTGCTGATAATATAACCAGATATTGTTAGTGTGTAATGCTTTCTAGTCTCTTTCAGTATAACACGTAATATGGTTAATTTGACACTGTCACGCAATATATTTGAATAGCGACATCCTCTGTGTATATTACAAACGTCATAATTGTTCATGTTTTTATCCGATTGTGAATTGGTGAACAATTGTGAAATACATTTTTCATGCATGCGGTTTTGCAGTATATATATATATTATACTACAATAGCGACCTAAATATTCACACCACATAAGGTCCAAGGACCTTTGGGTACATTGGTACCTTTACTCGCTGACTATTGCGAGTAGTGCAGACGTCATAGGAGGGCCTCTCTAGCTTCTGGTACGTATATATACTTTTATTTATTCCCAATGACAGAGCATAACGATTCCCATAATTTGAACAATAACTGTTGCATAATCGTGTTGATATGTGTCAAATTAACAAAAATAATGCATATACTATAAGTAATTAAGTGTTTGGTTCATTCACACTCAGTATTGAATTCCATATAGAGCATATATAATGCTATGGATTTTTCGGGACGCAATTATTTTTATCTTGAATTAAAATAAGAAGCTCACACTTAGTAACTTTTGTAACAGAAGAATAACTAATATGTCTACTCTTGTTTTTGTCGGGAGTGGAGCATCGTTAATCATTATCCAATGAACAACTAATGTCAGCCCTATGAAAAAGGCAAAAGTTCCACTTAAAAGAGTACACAACATAGATATACCACAAGAAGAGCAGTTAATATGTTATGAACCACCAAACAATACTGTCATACATCATTATATTGTGACCAGGTGGGTTGTGTTGCGTGATGTCTTTGGCTCCATGCTTAAGTGATATAGCGCTATAAAAGGTGCAAGAGTACCACTATACAAGACAAAAAAATATACCGCAGTCTCCCAAAACATGCACCCCATACACGCAGGACACCATATACACGAGAGGCCATCCTTACGTGAATCTGGCTGTTAATAAGACGTTAATATAAATTTAGGAATTTAATTTTATTGACTAATCATGCGAAACGATGATGGTGTTATATTGCTACTGTATTGAAGACATGGTAAATCTAAGCGTGAAATATGAAAAGATATCCATTAAAAATAAACATGTAATAAGTTTTGTTTACTTCACAATTTCACATTCACGTTCTTGAGGCTGCTAAACAGTCTAATGCACCAGCTATTTAGACCTTTACAATGTTGATTTACTATATATTTAATGAACATCTGCAAATAATTTTTGACACTTTTTCTATTGGAAACTTTCACAATATTTCAGCTTTAAAGATGCTTCACCGCTGACAAATGATATCCTTTCTCTATCAAAAATAGGAGCAAACAAATAAGATTTTTTCTTCAATTAAAAAACTTACTCACTTTACACCATTACCACAGAGCATCTGATTTTACTTCAAGATGAAACTATTAAAAATAATCAATTATATCCGTGGCACTTGTGTCCTATATGTATGAAGTACTGAATTATTTGTTTTGTTATTTTTTGTGTTAATTAGATACATATACACACGATTAAACACCAATTATTGTTAAAATGATGAGTATCGTTTATGCTCTGTTGGCGGTGGAGCATCTTAAGAATATTATTTAATTGTACAATTATACAAGAATGCCTGTATTAAAATGCGTATGTCCATTGTACTATGTACATAAGACACAACACTAACATATCGCAGTCTCCCAAAACACGCACATCTCACAACATACACGCAACCCACCGCATACATGGGAGGCCGTCCTTACATGACCATAGCTGTTAATAGGACGTTAATAAATCAAACAAACAAACAAGCAAACATGAATGGGTATGTGTGTGATAAAAGTAACGATGTATACTATACATAATTTGATGTTGTACTTGTCATCTATTTTAAGACCTTGTATGATGTGTGTATTATAAAAAATGTTTGACAAGGTCGTTGCGACTCATAAGTGATATAACATATATAAATATGTTATTGCCTACGGATGATAGTTTCTCCATAGATATCAATTATGTAAGGTAAGAATTTTGCTTTTTGTTCACATTATGGAGATATATGAAAAATAAAGATCTTTTTGGCACTTATACAACCATGAATAATTAACAATAAGTGTTTATATAATTGGTCGTGGATTGTTGCAGATCATGATTTTACTAGATGATAGAACATTGGATACATAATGTTCTACGTGAATATTTTCATTGTCTTATGCAAATAAGGCATGCATATTCCAATATAATGTTTAAATAAAGATTTTAAAGATTTTAAAGATTTTTCCAATTTCTGTGCTAATTCGTGCATGTGAAAATTAGGCGTGGATCGGAGGGTTGAGGAAAAGAAAAGAATAAAATGAGATAAAAAGTTAGAACGAGACAGAAAGCTCTATTTTCTACATTAAAAAGGTAAATCCTTTCGAGTATTTTTTACATAAAAAATGTAAACTCTGTAACCCATGCTTATATATTTAATTTATTGTCGTTGATATTGGCAGGAAATATCCCGATATCCTTAGAAATTATCAAATCTCAACGCCATACATGTAAACGGATACAATTTTCTACAGTAAAACAATGTGTTTGTGAACTTCTGAATAGTATCACAGTGCAAAAGAAAAGGAGGGAAATACACAGACTACATGTGTTTACAACTTCTGAATTTTATTGTTTAGATAATTCGCTGACTGACTTTAATTATATAAGTCAAAGTAATTTAGGTATTCAGTATAACTACTGACGTCGGATACTTCAAGGATCCTTTATTGTTATTTTTTCCAAAGAAAATATGCGTAAATAAAACAGAATGCGATAGAAGATGTATGAAAATAATGTTAATGTATATAAAATGGGTTCTCATTAATTTTTTTTAAAAGACGATCTCAGGGCCATGAAATACAGTAGTAAACACACTACTGTAAGAGCGATTTGAGAAGGTCTAGACAAACAATTCTATACTACACTGGCAAGGGCCGACCACTATGCATAATGGCGGACAGTAAACGAGATTGAACATTTCACCTACATTTCACTACAGTGGGCTTTTCTGGCATATCATAGTAAAACCAACTAAACTAATCTCTATTAAAACTGGATTGTTTTCGAAATATGTGCAAATTTTAATATGACTGAATTGTCCCTTTAAGTAATGTTATTTTCATGTAATGTGCCACAACTTCTGCAGTATTTGGGTCTCTTTATTAAAAGTCGTTTGAACTGAGGCTAGCGGGCATGCTGAATACATAAGTTGTTCTTGTTTAATTTTAATTGCTTGATACAGTTCATATGTCCAAAACTGAAACAAGAAGAAATATCATGTAGCAGAACATTTTTAAGTTGGCAAATGAACTGATCAGTAATCAGAAGTTCGTTATTAGATATATTTTATGTGATAAAATTATATATATGATTCAAATGAAATATTTGTTTGTTATTATATCATATTGTCATTTTCTCGAAGAAAAACTGCTTGTGCGTCATGAGTTATCTCTCAGTTGACTAGTCTTATTACGTAAAACTAAATACTAACGTTAGTGCTGTGACTACTGTTTTCGTAACACAGTACACGATTTTCTATTTTTTTCTGTAATTGATCTCCTTAGTGTAGTTGTGTTTAAGTTTGGAATAAAACAGTTGTGTTTTATGCATGAATATTCAGTACTTATTATTTATGCGTGTAAAACTTGGTGCTAAAAGTTTACATGTCCACATACGAAACAAGAAATCTCGGCGCGAATTATGAGACTTCGGAGATACATATTGTACTTGACCATTATCAAGTTAGCAAATTATGAGTTCGTTATACAAACTGTTTGATATAGTAGGAATAATATCTTTGTCGACACTCTCTTTCTCTATACAACAAACAATTTATTGTGTACTTTTACGTTTCTCAGCATGTAAGGTACATGTATCTTAGTATTTTTAGAACATCTGCATAATATATTATATTGTGTCATATGAATTGAGTCAATATTTCCGTATGGTCTTTCTAATTCATGCAGCCACATCTAAAACAAGTCTATACATATTTTAATAAACGAGTGTGCACCATGAGTTACCTCCCGGTTGACTAGTCTCAAGACTGAAGTAAATAGAAATGTTAAATGTTAGCCAATTGACCCTAGATTTAGAAAAATATTAAGGTATTTCAGGTAAAGAAAGCTGTTCCGAAAGAATGGAAAGATAAGCTGAAGGGAGATAACGCACGTGCGACTGTACAAACGTGTTATGGTCTTCTGGTATTTGATAAAGGTGTCGGTGTTAAGTTACAAAATGTGAATAATAAATTTCTTTATTCTGCTTTTATTAGAAAAAAGAAATCTCTTTCGTACTGCAGAGGTATGTGGGAAGGTATTTTTCAACTAGAAAATACTGGTTCGATTTATCATGGTTTATTTGAATTTATCAATAATAACATCATAGAGAATGATGAAAAAATATACAAATGGAAACTATTTAATAATGTCCTTCCAAATGGAATTTTGCTTAAAAGATGGAATATTATTGAGGATGATACATGTTTGATATGTAAAATTAAGGATGATTATCAACACTATTTTATTGAATGTCGATGTGCAGATACTTTGTGGAATTTAATCCATATATTTTTAGAAAAATATCACTACAATGTACAATTAAGGAAAATGATGTTCATTGTTATAGGTTATAAGATTGCTAATCAGAATTACAGCGAATTTAATGTTCTTTTGTTCTTAATTGGCTATACAATATACAAACATCATATTTCTAACAGAAGAGTTGACAATTGTTCTATTGTTTCCCTATTCAAACTATATCTCGATAGAAAGTTACTGTTACAACGATACAGAGATATGAAATTATTAAAGCATATGTCAATGTACTTAAATGAAGAACAAAATATGTAAAAAGATGATTAAAAGAATAAATGAATAAAACATTGTGCAATGATGATAAACCTTGGGGCTCTGAGCGCTTCGCGCTTAAAATGTAGTTATAACAGTTTAATGTATAGATTTTAAATGTAAAAGATGGTGGTCGAGATGAGTTCGTAGTTGTGGATAAGAGATAGTTGTAAAGGAGAGAAGGTGGTTGAGGTGAAACGGTAGATGAGACGAGATGGTGGTAAACGTGAGATATCGGTTGAGACGAGATGAGGGTAGAAGTGAGAGGTTGTTGAGACGAGATGGTGGTAGAAGTGAGATAGTGGTAGAGACCAGATGGTGGTAGAAGTGATATGGCGGGAGAAGTGAGATAGCGGTTGAGACGAGATGGTGGAGTGATATGGCGGCTGAAACGGGATGAATAAAATGAAATGGTGAGATAATGGTTGATACATATGCGAGATGTTAGTTGGGATGAGAGGAGAGAGATAAGTAAAGAGCATGCTGGGAAGTATGTATAAGAATTGTATTGAAAATGAATGTGTAAAATCCAAGAGTCAAAACGGAAAATATAATACTTGTTTTATATACGCCTGAGACTATATGAATGAGATTAGATACAGGTGTAATGAGCCAATATCTGAGCAAAAAAAAAAGATATTAAGTAAATTCTGGATACAAGGACACAGCCTTAATATAGAATATGGGTGCTATATTAACATTACTGAGAGTCAGAGATTATGTACAGTTTGTGATAAGAATGATATTGAGGACGAGGTCCATTTTGTTTTACTTTGTCCTGCATATTCTGATTTAAGAAGGACTTATATCAAGCAGTATTATTACCGACATCCAATTGTTAACAAGCTTTTAGCATTGCTTTCATGTAAAAGTGTTAAAACTTTAAATAAATGAAGTAAATATTTTTTTCATGCTTCGAAAATGAGGACAAATCTCCTCTGTGTAACGTTGTAACGAAAGTTGACTTAATTGTACATTTATTTTACACCCAGCTATTTAATCATTGATGAATTATTATTATATTTATTTTTGAAGAGTACTTAATGACGCTCTATTTTGCTGCAATCCGCCTTTGTTCAATAGTGTACGAAATGTAGATCTTATCATTTCATGTCTTCACGTATGTGGTGAGGTCACAAATATTTTTATTTGTTTTGTTCTTCCTTTATCAAGATGTTTGTAACTAACCTACCGGTCAATGGATTTGTTATATATTTATGTGTATGGGATTGTCCTCCACCATCTTCTATATTCTATGTGAATTTTGATTATATTTAATTATGTATATTGCTGCCTATACACTGTATCACATTTGGTTATAATAAAACTTGTATACATACGGAGTTACCTGTACTAGAACATTATCACGTTGCTGGCAAATGATGTATTCGGTATACAAATTGTTTGATATAGTAGGGATAATTTTTCAAGATCAATTTAATCCTTAAGGATTAATATTTCTTTACAATGATTTACTCAAAACCAAGGCATCAATGTGACATGCATGTACTCTGTTTTATTTTCTAGGAAATACTTTCAAATTTTGCAATACTTCTTTTGCAATAGCAAGATTTTATTTTTTCAATACAACATTACAATCATCTTTCATAAAGATGATCATGATCCTCTGAATCGCGTAAGAAGTAATCTCTTTCCATTTGTTTTATTACTCTATCAACATTTCCATATAAATATTACATCTATACAGCAAACATTATTCATAATGATACTTTACCATTCTTGACATATGAGCCATTTAAGTTTTTATTTTTACTCTTTAAACATTTCTATGAAACAATATTGGTTTCAATACAACGAAGCAAGATTTTCTTTTGTCCCTTTTTATGCAATTTGTTCAAATTGCAATCTTTAAAAGTCTATATATCATGACGCACACACTCATTCATTGTAAAAAGTACAATAGATGAGAGTGCATCTTGAGTTATCTTTCGGTTGACCAGTCTCATTATGTATAAAGGAATGTTATCTTTAGTTTCGTGTCTACTATTTGGATAACCCAGAAAATAATTTGTATCAGGTTGCTTTATCAATTTTCTGAATTTTCACCTGAAATTTGTCTCTATATGATATATGTATTTTTAAATTTGTAATAGATATACATATATATTGTGTTTTGATGCATGAGTAAGCAGTGCTGATTATTTATGCCTGTATTATTTAGTACTTATTAAGATTATTATGTACAAAACTGAACAAGGAATTTCGGCGTGATTGATGTGACTTCGGAATTGTATATGCTACAACATTATCAAGTTGTAGATAATTTGTTCTGTACACAAATTGTTTGATATAGTAGGAATAATTTTTGAACTAATGGCATCAACTGCATTCAGGTTACTTAAGCTAATTTCCTTTAGAACTATTAGTACTTCACAATTACTTTCTCAAAACAATGGCATCAGTTTGACATACTCTCTTTGAAAATGTTAATTTTCTAAGAAATAATTTCCAATTTTGCAACACTTGATTTTATTTTTTTTCTCAATTATTTATTATTATCATCGTTCATAAGGATGGCCATGATCATATGAATCAAATAAGAAGTATCTCTGTCCGTGTGTTTCTGTCGCTTTATCAACATTTTCATATAAATATAATCTGCATCTCAAAGTAAGCTAGTTGTATGTACATTGGTTATCTCCCGGTTGACTATAAGGTATTTTATTATACGTGATGAGTTATCTCCCGGTTGACTAGTCTCATTACAAAAAAGGAATGTAAGTGCTGTAACTGCTATTCATCAGTTTTTATATATTAAGATAACCCATCTTTAATTACCCATAAAACTGACATAATCTGGTTTAAAGTGATAATTTACTAAAATTAATTTCCATTCATACCGCACTTGTTTTATAATAGTAAGATTTTAACTTTTTTTCATTTTTTGTTTTCTCAATATATCATAATAATCATCTTTTATATGGATGGTCATATGTAGCGAATAACACGTAATATCCCTGCATATGTTGTTATTGATTTATCAACACTGTCATATAACAGTAAACTACAAACTAAGGAAGCTAGTTATTTGTGAACGGTGTGTGTGTGTGTGTGTGTGTGTAGGTAGGTAGGTAGGTAGGTAGGTAGGTAGGTTGACTACAGCAAACGTTATTCATAATGATACTTAGCGATTATCGGTGTATAAAGTATTATATTTGTATTAATCTTAAAACATCTCTATGATATATTATATTGATATCAATATGACGAGCTAATGGTCTTATGTACTCTTTATGCGATTCATTCAAATATGCAAAGTTAAACAGTTTATAATAAATGATTGTGCGTGTTGAGTTATCTCCCGGTTGACTAGTCTCGTTACATATAAAGACATATTAACGTTAGTGTTGTGTTTATTTTATTTATAACACAGGAAATAAGCTGTATAGGTTTGCTTGCTAGGCTTCACCTTTATATGTCTCCGTAGTCGGTTTTGATTTTTTTCTTAATAAAATAGCTACTCTTTTGATAAAATAGAAAAGAGTTTGCTCTCTAATTTTTATCTCAATTTTATTTATCTCCTTAGCATATATGTGCCTTTGAATTGGTCACTGAATTATATTTTTATGAATAATTAGTACAGATTATGTTTGCTTCTATTACTAAAAGTGTATGTGCTCAAAAATTGATAGGACCTAATATCCTTTAGGACCTAATAGCTTATCAGATAACACACACTTTTTCTAAATGTTAATTTTCTAACAATATTTTAATAATATCTCGTTGCTTAGTGTGTTGTCTCAAAATAACCATTCTAATCATCTTTCATGTGATTGATCATCTTAATAGATCTGCAATAATAATAACTGTTTTCACTTATTGGCATATGTATAAGGTATTTGATGTAAACTTTTAAATAAAATTCCTTATGTCATTTTTATGTCATTTGATTAAATCTAGAAATGTTATTTACAATTTTGTTACTTAAATTTCTTCAGGTTAACAAATCAACCACACTCACCTGTCGGTAAATGTTCATTTCTAGAAATAATTTTCAATATAGCAACACCAATTTCATGATATCAAACTTTTATTATTTATTTTTATTTTGTCTCACTAAACAATACTGAATCAATTCTAGTATGGGTTTATCTTGGTAATACCTGTAGGTACTTTCCTCTCTATAAAATAGTTAAACTTTAGAATTTGGATTACAATTTTTATTTGTTTTAATCACCTTTTTGTACTACACGTCTTCCCGTGATTTTTCAAGAGAATCAACAAGAAATGTAATTGCAACTTCAGCCCTTCTTAGGTACTTAATCCGTAGATATTGCTTTCTGGTAATCTATGTTGTCGGTCCTCAAAAAAATACGATGCAATTTGTATTCAACATAAAATGTAACATTATGTGCGTTAATATCGAAGCGTGTGTGTCGTTTGAAATGCGACACACACACATGCTTTTACAGGGAAGGGTTTCTTTTCTTAAAATTAAATGTTAACCCAACATGATTTGCTGGGTTTAATTGTTTATGTCACAATGGCTGACAACGGTCTAATTTTCAAACTTACAAACACATACAATAAAAAAACATACAACATTATTTACAAAGCTATTTACAATATATAACTTCCAATAAGTGTTCCAACGGAAACATTATTTACAATATACATAATACAAACAGTCTCTGTTCCAAATTTTCGGCTACGTATATATCATGTATATACGTAGCCTTCGTCGTAGCCCAGACGAAGGCTACGTAGCCGAAAATTTGGAACAGAGCCTTTTTGTACTATTTACAATATGTTGGCTCGCTTGTCACCTAGCTACATGCTTGCCAATAATAATCGCATCGGTTTTGACAATGCTCGTATAGTTTCTCTTTGGACTCAAAATTAAACTTAACGAGACCCCATACTCCAAACAAATATGATTCCTTAAAACGAATATTTTGGCCCAAACAGAATAGACGAGCCAGGATATAATCCTGTTGATTAGAAAACATTAACATAGATCGTGCCTCTGCCATTATAAGGCGAATCTTTGTCGCCGATAATGTTTTCTTTGTTTGTAAATCAAATGGAATCAGAATTTATTGAATCCAATTGTCAAAGTTACCAAATACAGATCCTTAACCCTTTTTGATCATATATGCTTACGACACTGTTTTGTTCTCCGAAAATATTGATGATCCACAAAATATGCTTGTCTTTCTGGAACGATATTCTGTTCTATGGAATTTGTTCGTAGATATAGATAAAACACAAATTGTTGTATTCAGAAAAAATAAGCGTTTATTACCAAATGAACACTGGAAATATGATGGTATAGATATTGAGGTGGTAGACCAGTTTTGTTATTTAGGTTTAGTTTTTAATTACAGTGGTAAGTTTACAATAGCACAGAACAACATTGCTATAAAAGGCAGAAAATAATTTTATCTTCTTAATCGTAAAATGAAAAAGTTTATATTGAATGAAAATACAAAAATTTTCTTTGTTTGATACTTTGATATTTTGAATTATGCTTCCAAACTCTGAAAAACTACATTTGATGGTTTTAAAGTCAATATTGGGTGTTAAAAAATCTGTTAACAATCCCATGGCTTATTTTGAATTGGGACGTTTTCCTTTTCACATTACGAGAAAGATTAATATTCTGAGATATTGGCTTCATTTATTGAAGACTGAAACTGTATATTGAGGGCTTGTTATGAGGAATTAGTTGAACTTAATATTAAAAAGCCTAATTGCAAAGATTAATTGGGTCTATCATTTGAAAAAAGATTTTATGTTCATTTGGTTTTGGTGATATATGGTATGCACAGAGCGTTAAAAATGAAAGATATTTTGTTATTGTATAAATAACGTTTGCAAGACATTTTTATTCAAGAAATGAGAACTAGTTAAGAAAGTTCTTCAAAGTGTATTATGTGCAAACATATCGTTGATAAGCTTTTGATACTCGATTATCTCAGTAAACCATTTACTTTCAAAATAAAGCGAATAATATCCAAATACAGATTAAGTGTCCATTCTTTGAACGTTGAAACTGGTAGATACATCGGTATCCCTATACCACAAAGGTTGTGTACTTGTTGTGATAGCCATGAGGTTGAAGATGAAGCCCATTTTATTTTATTATGTCCAAGATTTTTAAATTTAAGGGTAAAATATTTAAAACCATATTTTTATCGTCAATCATCTCTTTTCAAGATGATTGAATTGTTTAGTAGTACCCTTGTAAAAACTTTAAGAAATTCTGGTAAATATTTAATTCAGGCAACGGCAAATAGAAAGATACTATTAAATAGTTAAGCAGTTTATTTATATAATACATGTATTGACCACAAATTTATCTTAGCAAATTGCACACAAGATCTCTCATTACCAGTACCTATTGTCTTTTCTATAATTCATGTAGTTTGAAAACTGCAATTGCAAATTAACTGTAACGGTATGATGCACATATATTTCGTTTCTTGTTTTCTTATGGCAAATCATATTTTATGTTCTCCGCCATCTTTCTCATATTTAATATGTTGTCATATGTATGTTTATTGTAATCATATATGCTGTTTGCTTTCGGAATAAAATCAATTGAATTGAATTGCAATGGTGTGACTCATTATGAGAATGTGTTTCGAAATGATCAGATATATTGCATCTACATATATACTCGTACCACGCCGAAGACGCCATTTTAGAATGCTTATTCCTTCGCTATTTGTCAACTGCACTATATATTAACAAAGTTATTACAATATTCAAATACGGTTTAACATAAATAGGACCTTAAATGAGAGTGTATTTCATATTAGATCTAATCAAACGAGTGATGGAATTTTTGGTTTTTGCGGGACTTGGCGAGCGAAATTCATAATTTGGAAACGAGTGGATTTGAATGCAAATTATATATGTTTATCTACCTACATTTTTAAGACCTTAAATAGAAAAATGTACTACAAAGTTTAAACTGTCTAACAGCAGTTTTTTTCTCTCTGCCCTCTAGATTCTGACGTCATTTTTTGTTTTTGTCATGACGTAACAAACAATGAAAATCGCTTCAGTTTAAATGGACTTGACGTATATGGAAAGCTTCATATCACATTGATGATTGGCGTCTAATCCACGTACTTCATGGCGTAACTCCACTTTTCATATCGTATTGCATTCTTTTAAATTATTAGACCTGTATGCAGCCGTTTAATCAATATACCAATGAACGTATATCTCTAGTATAAACTGTCATATACTTTGTGCATATACCAATGCAGGTATATATCTAGTGTAGATTTAAAATCATTTCTAACTCATAGATGATAAATGATTGAGTGGCGACGAAGTGACGTAATTCGGTCTGTCGTTGCTGTCGCACACACTCTTTCGATCACCATGGCTGAAGCAGTCGCATTTATTATCTATGATTCCTCTAATGACTTTACCGAGGCAAATCTATTTTGTTTCGACCGTGGCATAGAATATATGGAAACAGTTATCATAGGTGTCCATGGGTATAGTTTTGTATGACTATGGTGCGATTGAAAATCTTTCAGATTTCAATCTTAATAGGGGTTTCGTGTGCAATGTATTTGTTGTAGTTTAGCCACAGTTATCTCCTAAGAGTCTATTGTAAGTATGTTCATTGTTAAAGTTGATACTTAGTTTTTGATGTTTAAATATCACCCTTAATTAGTCATGGTGATACATTTGATTAAACCCTTCCAATCAGGTAGGGTTTAAATCCAACTTAAAGATAGACTTCTGAACACCCACCCAGCCACACATATATGGAGAATGAGATTTCAAATTCGAGGGCGTGTATCCTCTACCCTATACCATATATACCCCTACTTTCTACCTTCTATACTCGCTAACCCCTAACCTCAAACCTTTAATTTTTTTTCTGTCTTTGGTGGGTTTTTTTCATCAAGAGTTGTCTCCCCTAGTTCAATTTCTCATTACATCTGATTTTTTAAAGAATTTAATAAAATATTTACTTTTATGCAATAAAACATCTCCTTTATGACGAAAAACCGCACAATTTCTCCTGAATTTAGTGAACTCTTCAAATTGTATGGTGTGCCGAACGTTGCAAAATTCAATAAGTAAAAACATTTGTGCGAAAAAAAATGTTTTTGTAATATATTGTTATATGTTATATGTTACCCAGCTAAGCAACCAACATGTTTAAATATCACCCTTAATTAATCATGGTGATACATTTGATTAAAAACTTCCAATCAGGTAGGGTTTAAATCCAACTTAAAGATAGACTTCTGAACACCCACCCAGCCACACATATTTGGAGAATGAGATTTCAAATTCGAGGGCGTGTATTCTCTACCCTATACCATATATACCCCTACTTTCTGCCTTCAATACTCTCTAACCCCTAACCTCAAACCTCTACCCCCTAAACCCTAATACATAAAATGTAGCAACTCTCCCTACCCTTTACCCTCTACCCCTACCGCTACTCTCTACCCTCTACCATCTACCCCTACATAAGTCGTTATTGCAATATATCCGGCAGAAGAGTAGCTGCCTTTATGCACTGCAGACACATGCCTGCATAAGATTTTTCTAAAGTTGTGTTAATTTTCAAAGTTTAAACAAATCACGATTTTAACCTTTTTAATGATACTACTAGCTCAAAGCTTCAATAGTTACAATTCCGAATAAATCACAGAATACTATCTACAAAAACATTTCTTTTAAGAATTGGTAAATCAAACAACAATCTATGTACATTTTGTAAAACAAATCCAGAAACAATCACTCATATATATTGGGACTGTGAAAATTTATCAAATTTGATTGAACAATTAAGAATTTCTATAATTACTAATAATTCAATTTTGCTTGTTACGAGAATTTTCATTGGCTTAAAAATTTACTTTATCAGCCCATAAAGGAAAAAATGGCGTCGCCGTTTGTAACGCCGCTTCTGATTGGCTGAGATGACGGCGTAGTGATTTCATAGACAAAAGAGTCCCAAAATAAATTTTGAATATTGAAGAGATCATCTTCAGTAAATTGAATTATAAGGATTAATTTGAATAGATTTTTTATGTTATGGAGAAATAACACAAAAATCTGAGTGTACTCTCATCATAAACCGCTTCGCGGTTTATTTAGAGTACACTCGGATTTTTGTGTTATATCTCCATAATATAAAAAATCTATTCAAGTTAATCCTTAAATAATTTAAGTCTTAGATTCAAAAAACAGGATTTTATCTTCGGCAAACAAGATAGTACAAATACTAATTTCCATATTGAAAATTTGATACTGCTTCTAGTAAAACATACATTTACAACTGCAAATGTCTAGAAAAAGAACTCAATTTAAACAGTCTAAAAAATCATATTAAATTTGAACTAAAAGCTCGCAGGATTATAATATCCAACAGTAATTGAAAGCGGAAACTACAAGCACTTGCATAATTACAAAATTGGTTAAATGTATAAACAGTAATATTTTAAATTTTTTTTAAAGATCTGTGGCCTAGGTTTTCTCCCCCCCCCCCCCCTCTTTTTTTTTAATCTTTTTTTTTCCTGTCTTTGGGTTTTTTTTTATCAAGAGTTGTCTCCCCTAGTTCAATTTCTCATTACATCTGATTTTTTTAAGAATTTAATTAAATATTTACTTTTATGCAATAAAACATCTCCTTTATGACGAAAAACCGCACAATTTCTCTTGAATTTAGTGAACTCTTCAAATTGTATGGTGTGCCGAACGTTGCAAAATTCAATAAGTAAAAACATTTGTGCGAAAAAATGTGTTTGTAATATTTCGTTATATGTTATATGATACCCAGCTAAGCAACCAACATCGTTTTAAATTTGATCACGAACATGTAAAAATAGACTAATTTATGTAAATATATAGATTGAACAGTGTTTTTATTGAGTTAAAGGTGGTATGAACGCAATGGGATCCTGACATATTCAATGTAGCGCGTTAGCGCTACATGTAGAATATGTCTTATCCCATTGCGTTCATACCACCTTTAACGCAATAAAAACACTGTTCAATGTCTATATGATAGTTTGATATATTTCAAATGAGTTTAATGAATACATTTTCCGATACGGCTTGGAAGTTATTTAATTTCTTTGGACGGAAAGTTGTCATTTCTTCAGCTATTCCAAGAAAATGTTGGTCTTTAAATAATTTGTAAACATTTTTGTTTCTTTATCAATTTACACAGCTAATTTGGTAAATTTCGAAATCTTTTCTGGACCTTCAAACTGCATGGTATTGGCTTTTAAATGCTGTAAAAGTTAATAGGATAAGTTTACTATTTTACAAGATAGGTAAAATAAATGTACTCTTTTGAGCAAAGTTTGTTTTAATCATATTAGGAATTAGTGTATGTTTAATTGAAATTATCAGTTTGGGATGTCAGCTTGACATCAAACACATGCCATGACTGATCCCACCGGAAAATTAAAATAGCTTCTAAATTTTCAGTTAAGGTCCATGGGCTTATCGTTGTTTTAAATCTTTAATGCAGGAGCGGTATCTTTCTTAACAGATGTATTTGTAAACTTTGTCACCTGTATAATGACGATAATATATCTGACGAGGTAAAAATACCCACTGATTCACATATAATAAAAGTTAATTAAGTATTTCATAACAATTGTGTAAAATTATAGCAATTATATATTTTACAGCTTGTAGTGTAGGAGTAAGCTATTGAAGGTGATGATTCGGATTATATAAAATTGTGAGCATGAATGTACTAATAGTAGATTGGGGAAACTGTACTGTGGCCTCGTAATTTCTGTTACTAGATTAACATGTACACATGTTTAAAAATAATTTAATCGATATATCTTGTGTTTGCTGATGTATGAGTAAGAAATATTACAAGTATAAAACAGATAAAATTAATTATGTTCCAAATAAAGCATTTTATTATCTACAGTCTTCGGTAAAATAGATTAGCAGAGCCGCTGAATTTTATAGTAATTATTGTTATTGAAATCACCCGTGTCCGTCGTCCGCAGGCGGTGTGTACCAAGGAGCGTAAAGAGGTATACGAAGTAGTAGAAAGTGACACGTAGAGGGTTAGTAGGGTAAAGGGGTAGTAGAGGGTAGTGTATATGTTAGAGGTAGAGGAGAGTAATCATAGTAGTGGTAGGGTAAGCGTAAAGGGTGTTAGTATGGTAAGATGAAGGTAGGGGTCATAAAGAGTGTATCGTTTGATAAGGAGAGTTATTAGTCAGGGTACAGACGCTAGGGTAATTGGCAGCGTAGTAAGAGGTGTATGAGGGATACTAGATCGTTTAGAGGGTGCATTGCGCAGCACATTACAGCAGTAAAATGTGTAAAGCGTAGGGGAATAGTGGAAAAGGGTAGGGGTAAGGTAGGTAGTAGAGGGTTAGAGCAAAAGGGGTAAGCGGTAGATGGTAGAGGATAGTGGGTTAGAAAGTGATGGGTATGGGTTGCGGTAGAGGGGTAGAGGGTAAGCGTAGGGGTAGAGATAAAAGGTAGGGGTAGGAAGTAGAGGTTATAGCGTAAAGGATCGGTAAATGGGTTAGAGGATATGGGTAAAAGAATCGAGGGTATGGGATTGGTGTAGAAAGTAGAGGGTAAAACGTAGGCGTAGAGGAATAAAAGGTAGGGGTAGGTAGTAGGGTTATAAGCGTAAAGGATCGGGTAAATGGTAGAGGATATGGGGAAAAGAATAGAGGGTAGTGGATTAGGTGTAGAAGTTAGAGGGTAAAACGTAGGGGTAGATGGATTACGGGTATGAGATAAAAGGTTTGGGGGTAGAGAGTAGAGGGGAGAGGTAAGGGGTAAAGATGGAAGGGTTGGTAGACGTAGTAGTAGAGAGTAGAGGGGGAAATGTATAAGGTAGTGGTAGAGGGTAGAGGCTAGAAGGTAAATGGTAGGGTAAAGGGTAGGGTAGATCGTAGAGGTAGGAGGGTGTGTGGTAAGGTAGGTGATAGTTTGTAGATCATACTAGAATCAGTATATTATATATTGTATGAAGGCGTTGCGTGATTGACTTGCATAGCAAGTGTGCAGATGGTTAGTCGGTGGGGTAAGAGGGTAGGGGTAGATGATAAAGGTGGGGGGTAGAGGATTGAGGATAGGCGTGCGTGAGTGAGTTAGCTAAGAAAGTGACTGGGTTGGGTTGAGTGAGTGAGTGAGTGAGTGAGTGAGTGAGTGATGTGGGTGCAGGGAGGGAGGGAGTGAGTGAGTGACGAGGGAGTGAGTGAGTTGACGGAGGAAGTGACGGTGTGAGAAGAGATTATAGTAACAAGATTCGGTGAGTGAATTGAGTGTGTATGTGTGTGTGTGGGGGGGGGGTATACTGAGTACATAATATACATCTCCTATCTTTGATATTACCGCTATCGAGACAATAATTGGATATTAAATATTGCTATTTATGAGCATCTTATGTGAGTATGGATTTAAGTCAGACCTGTATCGGCTGTCGTAACTATTCGGGGAAAAATAATCGCTGTCTACATACCCCTATTGCCGCATATACAGCACACAACAACCAATACTTTAGATAAATGAAATGCTAATTCCTAATTACTATTAAAGACGTAGGAACACTGTATTTAATTTTCAAAATTAAACCAACAATGGGCAAGTAAAAAAAAAAAAAACATAATTTTAAAATACATGATAACTAAGCTATTCACTCAATCAGATATGCATAATCATACTTATAATATTTGTCATAATTACGAGAAGCTTTTAGAAAATATATTCAATCCATTATCAATTTGTTGACGATGATTTGTTAATTGATGCTTTAGATAGTAAGTTCCTAAAAGTCGCCTTTCTACGACCATTGCAAAAGGAGCAACAGGTACAATTCTAAACATCCTTTCCTGTAAGGCAAACACAGTATTAAATATGTACCTTATTAATTCCATAGCTTCAACGAAGAGTTGCAAATTTTCACATAAATTTAGAGGTATATGTTTTATATAGAGATTGAACACGTGTTTTGAATTGGCGTTAAAAGGTGGTAATGAACGCAATGGGATACAGACATAATTCAATGTAGCGCGTTAGCGCTACATGTAGAATATGTCTGTATCCCATTGCGTTCATACCACCTTTAAGGCCAATCAAAACACTGTTCAATCTTTATATTTAACATAAATAAGTCTACTTTTAACGTCAAAATTTAAAACGGTGATGGGTTGCTAAGTTGGGTAACTACGGTAGTCCAGGATGACCGAAGATATAGTTCCGATTGTTGAATGTTATAGCTGCAGTTTGATTTGAAATATAACAATGACACCTTTAATTATTTTTAAATTATATTTTGTTCCCAATTTGATAATGTATCAATAATGTCCCATTTCGAATAAAAATTGAGATAACCAAGGCGGAGCGACTACTGGTATCGTTTGTCAGGGTAGTGATGCGGTCCGAAGTGGAGCGAGCCGCCATAATTTGATTTTCAACCGAGGAAAGTAACTGTGAAATAGTCTGTTGACCAAATGGTATGACTGTTGAGCTGCTGAATGTTTCTAATGTATGTATCGGTCTACGCACAAGCGATATAGACTAAATTCTTCAATAGTCACACGACTTTTATTTTATTGTACGGATGATAGACAAGTGTTTTTGCATGGTGTGTGACTGACTTAACTATGGAATTCCTTGAACATTCCTGAGGAAGCCCCCGGTTGTAGACCCGACCAGGCGATTCTTTTTGTTGTTTATTACCGTTACAATGCTTGAACACATATTCTGTTTTGATGTCAAATACATTTTAATTGGATCTAATAACGACTCTTTATTATTATTTTGAATCCGATAACGATGAAACTTTGTTTACATTTCATACAGTAGGCCAACCGAGTAGGCTAATGACGAGCATGTTATTGTCTGTGCCGCCTAAGGATCAGTCTTGAGACAAATAGAAGACCGAAACCGTTTTTTAGTTTATTATTAATTCAAAGCAAATCTGTCATCTGTGAAAAGGTAAATGTAAATTAAGTAATTATAGTTTATTTAGATTATCATATGTTGCAAAATCTTACCGAAGCGTGAACTAGAAATCGTCCGATCCTACTTTGGGTTTGTATTCATACGTCGTTGCGTTTACGCTAATTTGAACGCAACTCCCCTCCCGTTGACTATATAGAGGCATATGTAAATATATTAGTTAAGATGCGTTATGAGATTGAAATGCTTAGAACAATTTAACAATACTATTTAAGAAACCCAATTTTAAAAATTTCCAAAATACGAATCTTTGTACACAACCTTAATGTAGAAAAGGGTCGTTACCCAAATATGCCACAACATGTACGAATATATACATTACATAATTAAAATGATGTTGAAGATGAATTTATTTTGTTTTAAAATGTCCATGTTACTCTGATATCCGTAAAAATGTCATGAAAAACTACTATTGTTTGTATTATATGGTATACAATTTGAATGTCGTGTATAAAGTATGTATATCCATTGTTAGATATAATTGTTATCAATTATCAATGATCAGTGGTTATAGTAGAGTTGCATTTAAACGAAAGTTTATGATAAAGAAAGTATAATTATAAAAAGTGGTTTGCTTTTATTTATGATTTATATATTATATACCAACACATTTTAATCTTTTTTTTTATATATTGTCCTCTAAGACGAGTACACTTCGTCATATATGAACATTGTTACTAAGAAATAAAACCGAAGAAGAGTATACACGGTCATTTCATAAACCTCCCGGCCGCCACAGCCTCTTCAGAACAGATTGTTTACTAAGCACATGAGAGTTTAATAATGAAATAAAACAAAAGACCAATGACCTCATACCTCCCTGGCAGGTCAAGGCTATTCACATTTTTTCATATCTAACCTTCTGTATTTATATAATTAATGCGTATCGGTGAGCTGGAGAAGGGTGTAATACTAGGCATGGCTACTCTAGTGCCTTATCAGAGAGAGTGCGAGACAAAACAGACTAATTTGTAAAGTCATTAATCAAAACTCTCTGGCTAGGTCCCCCCAAACCTAAACATAAAACAGTTATTAAATATATTAGGCCGTCGAATGGGAAAAGTCACAAACAATAAGGGACTCTGACTCCGAGAGACCCGATTATTTTACTACATGTAGATATCCCCGGTAATGTGACTATCCAGATATTTTTCCTCGTTACAACTGTTGGATGAAAAAATAATAATTACTTTATACTGATATTTCAGAAAGCAAACCTAACAGTTTATAGAAATGTAAGTTTTAGTTTGAAAAAAAAATATTTGTTCGTTTCAAATATTTGAGATTGTAGCGATGTAATTCAGTGCATTTGTAATTAACTATTTTTTATGCGACTGTCACCATATTCCAAACATTCGTAATATTATGATATCGTAAATATCGGATCCGAGTGCAGCGTACATGAACTCACGGGAACCCCAGGGGCTAACACCCCTTTGTAGAGAAGCGTCGATTTACTACGACGGCCGATAGCGGAATGTCCAAAAATTGTTTTTGGTACCCATGTTCAGTGTTGATCTGTAAGACAAAATATGCTGTCAATAACTTTGTTTTTATCAAAAAGACTAAAGTTCTGTTTCAAGTACAAAAAAAGGCACCACGAGCAACATTTTTTAGCTCACCTGGCCTATGTCATGGCGCGGCGTCCGTCGTCCGTCCGTCCGTCCGTCCGTCAACATTTCCTTTAAATCGCTACTAGTCATAGAGTTCTGCATGGATTGTAACCAAATTTGGCCACAATCATCCTTGGGGGAGGGCGAACAGAACTTGTATACATTTTGACTCTGATCCCCCGGGGGCAGGAGGGGCGGGGCCCAATAGGGGAAATAGAGGTAAATCCTATAAATCGCTACTTGTCCTAGAGTTCTGCATGGATTGTAACCAAATTTGGCCACAAAGATCAATTTTGGAAGGGGAACAGAACTTGTATAAATTTTGGCTCTGACCCCTTGGGGGCAAGAGGGGCGGGGCCCAATAGGGGAAATAGAGGTAAATCCTTTATATCGCTACTAGTCATAGAGTTCTACATGGATTGTAACCAAATTTGGCCACAAACATCCTTGGGGGAAGGGGAACAGAACTTGTATAAATTTTGGCTCTGGCCCCCCGGGGGCTGGAAGGGTGGGGCCCAATAGGGAAATAGAGATAAATTCTATAAATCGCTACTTCTCCTAGAGTTTTGCATGGATTGTAACCAAATTTTGGCCACAAGCATCCTTGGGGGAAGGGGAACAGAACTTGAATAAATTTTGGCTCTGATCCCCCGGGGGCAGGAGGGGCGGGGCCCAATAGGGGAAATATAGGTAAATCCTATAAATCACTACTTGTCCTAGAGTTTTACTTGGAATGTGACCAAATTTGGCCATAAACATCCTTGGGGGAAGGGGAACAGAACTTGTATAAATTTTGGCTCTGACCCCCTGGGGGCAGGAGGGGTGGGGCCCAATAGGGGATTTAGAGGTTAATATTAAAATTCCTTCAGAAAAGAAACAATGAACCTGTTTTCAGAACATTACTTGGCATTACAAACCAGGTGAGCGATACAGGCCCTCTGGGCCTCTTGTTGTACATTAAGAACAAAACTCGAGTTACATGTACATATTTACGTTCTTTAAGGCCACTGTCAACAAGTGAATCTAAAAATAATTGCATTTGCTAAAAGGTGTTGACCTCCTTTCCCTAGCTATATGCTTTCATTCAGTATTGCAATGTAAGATATCGGGTTTAAAACAATAATACGAATGGAAGGAAGTAAATGGTAACAAGTAAAATGTTAATTTTCTATGCTTCAGAAATCACAAACTATTAATATTATTTACAGTTTTGCATGCTGATAATCATAATTGTTTTGAAGTAATTATGAAAAAAGTTTCGTTTTAAAAATCACTGCTATCTTTTATTTCAGAATCATAGTTTGATGGTATTACTGTAAATATTAGTTTTTGATTTCTGAAGTATAGAAAATCACCAACTTATTTGCTACCATGCTTTCTTCCATCCGTAATACTAAAATAAAGCATATTCAGATATTGCGGCCACGCGACCTCTGCATTCCTTCACGAGCTGGTAACTAGGGAAGGTTAGCACTAAAATCACAGACAATTGTATTTATATGTACTTGTAAGATATTATATATATATATAACACGACCTTGAAGGAAAGCGATTATGTAACTGAAGTTTTTCTTAGTGTATAAAAACTGTTACACATTACTTTATCTGTACTTGAAATACATTTTTTTCTTATAAATACAAAAAAAAGGTTATTATAACATTTTTTTCCAAATTAAAACAATGCTGAATATATAAAATATACAGTAACCTCGTACAAAAATAGTTATTGCAATTTGCGTACATCCCGCTATCGGCCATCGTAATTCACAGCATTGCATCACAAACTAAAGGTTCCCCTTATTACTTACTAACGAATCAGGTTAACGCTATCAAAATAATTTCAATTCGAGCGTAGCTTAATATCTTTCGATGTTATTAATCAATGTTCTACAAAAGCTGGAATGGTTGTCGAAAGATGAAATATGTTATCTTGTACGATTTAGTATGTTGGTTCTGTCCCATGGCCGAGATACAACAAAATCATTACAAATGGCAGTTTCTGCTCCTGTTTAGTACTCAGCATACCGGAAGTGGAACGGCTATATCGCCAGTTGTTAGTATAATATAACTGGTTGGGGTGTGCTGTAAGAGTTTCACTATACAAGAAGACACAACACGAACATACCGCAGTCTCCCAAAACACGCATACCTACGGAGCCCGCGAAGGGACATGGAAATATATTTATTAATCCGTGCACACGGTTTGTCAATCCGTTCGCACGGATTACTAATCCGTGACCACGGTTTGTCAATCCGTGCACACGGTTTGTGAATCCGTGCACACGGTTTACCAATCCGTGCAACACGGTTTGTCAATCCGTTCGCACGGATTACTAATCCGTGCACACTGTTTGTCAATCTGTACACACAGTTTACTATCCTGCACACGGTTTCCAACCGTCGCACGGTTTGCCAATCCGTTCGCACGTTTGTCAACCGTCCGCACGGTTTACTAATCCGTGCAACGGTTTGTCTATTTGATATATTATAAACCGTGACGTGTCATTGAACACTGAACCATCGACTACCTCGAGTCAATTGATTATAGAGGGCACGGCGCAACGATGAGGTAAGGAAATCTAGTTTAATTAAGGGATAACTACAAGGGACTATAAAACATGTATCTTCCAAAACGTTTAATGTGTTTTTTAATGATTGCCTACAGATTATTGATTATTTTCAATTCTTAAGTATGGAAGTAAACGACATGTTATAAGTATGCTTAGAATCGATGTTACATTTTAAAGTAATTTAGATCCACAGAGTAAAAGATAATATTTAAAAGAATATACGCAAATGCATTGTATATATGTACTTCATCTCAATAGACAATTTCTACTTCATATTCCAGTTGACGGCCATTCAAAAACAAAGACACGTGCTTCCATTACGGGAAAAAGTAGTCAAATATTATTGATGTAACTCAACGGAGAGACGACATACTGGTGGTAAAACGATACCAAAGTTTTTTAAGAAAAAATACGGTTGACTGTGTTCAATGTGATGCTAAAATGGCTCTATCTAAAATCTGACACTTGATTAGTTTAACCAATTATTAATTGTCCTTAAAATAATGTCACGCTCTCCTGGTGATCAAGGATAAATCAGACAGGGCATAAAGGACGAGTCTTATCGAGAGAAAAAAAAAGCAAGAGTACGTATTGGGAGAAAACCATCGATAGTTTCAAAATCCTGACAACTGCCCCACTCCACATAGGTTCGAACTCAAGGTGAAAGACATCGCGCGACTGTCACTAATTGGACACAAAGACCAAATAAACATGCCATTCAAAAAAAAATGTCTTTAAAACTACATGTAAGCAAAATATTCATTGAGCTGTTTTTTCGTCTGACACAGTGATAGTCAACTAACGCACGATGATTTACAACGAGGCGGAAAAGCATAAGACGACCCGCGTAGAAGGTGAACATTTATTTAAATTGTTCAGAAGCATGATGATAAGTGTATGTTAATTAAACTTTTGCAACTCTACAAAATTATCAGTCTCTTTTTATATTCCTATTTTTAAAATAAAAGTGTTTCGACAAGGTACATGTTTTGGGGTTTTATGTCAAACGGATACGTTTCCATGGATTTATTGTTGACTTTAATAAAAAAAAAACAATGTATATACGCTGACTGATACACAATGTATCTCATTATTTACAAATGTGATAGTTTGATTGATTGTCACAATAATCGATTTTTTTGGCTACGTTTTCACATTTTTTGTTAGCATGTATAAATCAGTGTATGTATGCCTGAACCTGTACATATGAAAATTATGTACATTAGGCAATATTTAAATGAGTTGTAACATGGTCCACGTCTTCATATAAGTGCTTAAAACATGTACAAATAATCTATTATTAAATGGACACAAATGAGTTTGTCTTGTTTCTTAAAACATCAACCTGTACATGATTCGTTCACTTTTAAAATGTACAGTTGTCTCGTCCGAATGTTGGAGCTCAAAGGCATCTGCCAAAATTTACTTAGTTATAGACATGTAAAACCATTTTTCAGTCGTTTATAGAATTCTATATAAAATCGGCTGGAACATACTCTACATGGGTCCATGTATAAGACAAATGTAAGATTAGACCTTTAAAAACGTATTGTGTAACACAGTCTACAATGTTTCGCATAACTCGAGTTCAAGCTCGTAAGCTTTTAACAGGTAACTGCAACCCTGTGGCTTTATATATTCTGTATGCAACAAACAACGACTCTTGTACACCTGTATTTTCTATAAACTTAACTAATTATCAGATCCTGGTTTGGCTTACTGACGACTGGAAACCATCTGACCAATGTGACGTCAAAGACGATATCAAGTTTGTCAATATGACCGGGCTTCAGTAAGCAAAATTATGCAATGTTAAAAAAAGTCATCTTATGAAATAACGAGAGCCAATTTTTTGTTTATCTTTTTTATCAATATAATTTCACACTATCCTTGTCCCCAAATCCCCATTGAGAAGGAAACCCAAAACTAAGAGAAGAAGAACTTTAATTTCCGTAAACATAATTGGACGTTAGTTTATCACTTGAACGCTTCAAAATTAAAGACACAGCACTGAGCTTCTTCGGATGAAGATCACTTAGTCGATTCCTTAAAAGCTTTGGAATCGCTACTTATTAATAGCTGACTTCAGAACATCGCATTCCCGACTGAAGATTTTTTTACAGGGATAAAAAAAATGGCGGCCGCCAAACTGATGCAGTGTGTAGGATTCAATTTTAAAGAGTGTGTTTTTCTTATTTCATGACAGGGCGCACCTTATAAAACAGTTCGGACTAGCCTTCAATGTTATTTTTGTAATACTTCTTGAACTTTTTCGCTGAGCGTTGTAACAAATTCGAAACATGACGTGCGTGTACTTTCAAGTAAATGGAAACATTGGCTAAATAGAGAGAAATGTGACGAATACCTGTGCTCAAAATCCCAAGACTGTGTTATCTGTATATACAGCACTATGACTTAATTAACACAACAAGCACAAATATATAGTTTTTTTTTAAAAATATATACATGCTACCATACGATCGTGTGTGCAGCAAGTTACAGAATTTGGTAAAACACCATAGGAGTATTTAGTACACATTCCTGTTTGTGGAAGTCGCCTTCGTCCAGGCGTCAATTGTTTTGGTGTTAAGCCGTTGTAAAACATGCTTTCTACATTATTATATGGTCATTATTGCGTTATGCAAAACATTAAGGAGAAAAATGTAAGATTTTTGAGAATTCCAAAGAACCTCAATCTTACCGCATGGTTCACCGCAAAAAAGGATGCCCAGTGAGGCGTCATCCTCGATACTCCATGGTTCTATCACGACGATATATCACGGCGATTATAAAAACACGTCATATTAACACTGGTTATCGATATGATAAAGATAATAAATTATTCTTGTAGAAATTAGGATGTGCTTTGTTAAAGATAGGAATGACTGAATAATGGGAAACATAAACTCGTCTTGTATTTCGTCCAATCTATAATATGAAGTATCTTCGCAGCCTCCATATCTATACACCACACACACACGATTCTCTTGTACACGATGTGAACCACAGTAGGGAACAACCAACAAAATGAAAAAAAAACCTTCGAAAGGTCCCTTGTATACTAGCCCAGGATAAAAAATAACCCGCCGCGATTGGCTGCTAATTATGAATTTCTAAAGTAAAAATGTTTCTGACAGGCATGATTCCTAGATAAACCATGATATGAATTTGGAAATTCATATTGAGATTTAATCAAAATATCAATTTTGATATGGAATAGTAAAATATTAGAATGTCAGGATTTAGCGCAATAATGTCGCCTTAATTCAATTATAGTTACCTGGGCCTGAGTTTGGCAGAAGGACCCATTTTTGTTCTATCTAGTGTTTATATGAAACCTAGACTTTTAATTATAGAATCAATAGCTAAACTAATATTCTCCTGTTGGTTACAGAACAGTTGGTTGTTTTCTATAAGACGTAATCCTTGACCACAGGACTTGATGGTCCATATGTACTTCATACTCGTAATATTTGGAACAATACACTGCCTCCAAGTTTTGTTAGCACATGGAATTTTGTCCAAACTATTTTATACAGGAAGCTAGACACTTGTAACAGACCTTTTTGATGGCAATGCATATTATATATTTTAAGGTCTAAATTAAAATCGGTAAAAAATCATACCTCTTTTAAGATACAGTTCCTATACATAGGAAGAAAGTTTTTAACTCGCGCATCCAGAGTAGTGTGGTAAGTATGTCAGACATCTGAACCACTTCAACTCTCCCTTTAAAACTAATTCGTAGCTTCTTATATTGGCACGCGTTTAGAAAGAATGATAGCTACGCAACTAGAATGAATTATAGATGAACTCGAAACATATGTAGCATGCTATGAATAATACAACATAAAAGTAAGCTCAATCGTCAAACCGAATAATGTCCGACAAGCAAAGCTAGCCCGATTACTAAGACACTGATACCGAACTATAGAGTATGATTTTTACCTATTTTTTTTTATCTACTCTAAAACCATCTAAAATGTCTGTGGCACTCCTGGTGTGTCCATGGTTTATATAAAGTATAACTTTAATTCTCATGTCCGTGTAATCAGCGTCAGCGGCATGCTGCCCCTAATTATATAAATTGCCATTCGAAACTGCTTTTCGATCTATGGCAATATAAGCACTACTCATTAATCGAAGTACACCAGTTTTCCCCGACGTCACGCACATTCTAAGACGTTTTCCATCTATTTTAAAACGGACTGTCTTATATTCACTTGTATTTACACAGAATTTCAGGATTACTTTAAAAATTAAGACGTCGCATTTCTAATTATTTAAGTTTATCCGTGAAGACAGTCCCTTCATTGTCAGAACTAAATCATTCTATTCGACAATATCTGCACTGTAGTTAACAGTTATAACCCTTGATCACCGTGGATCAATATCTATAGGGAATTTTAAGCTTCAAAACTCTGGTTGCTAAAAGACTTAAATGATTATCCCACATGATCCAATGTACATATTCCACATCAAAAACTGAAGTTATGATTTTAATCAAGCGATTCTATGATAATTTGACGAAATATCATTGTCCAATGCATACATGTACATCCGTCATCGAACTTAACAGAAAAAATACCAATATTTTGCAAAACTTCATACAATACACTGTAATACCACATTTATCATAGATCTCAAAATCTGATTTAATTATAAGCCATTATCTTCTAAATTTATATATAACAATATTGATAAGAACGCTCGTATAAACTCGAAGAAAAACTGACAAATTACACTTGTATTTTTTCACATCATTTGATACATTCACACGAAGAAGAAGTAGAATGACAAGCTATCTCCTAACAAAATAATACCAAAGAATTGACCAAAAAGGTAGATAAGAGAAAGCTAGCATGTCTTACCTTCTATGACCGTGTTAATCCTTAATCGAGTCCGTGTAAACCCTAAGTATGAATTGAACCCTTGTCAGTGAAGATAGTAATCCCCAGTGCATAGATCAGTCTAATTATAGGGCGATTGGTAAAACGTGCGACGATTGTCAAATCGTGTGCACGATTAGTAAACCGTGTGACGATTGACCAACCGGGCACGGATTTGTTTAAACCGCTGCGGACGGATTTCAAACGTGTGCACGATGGTAAACCGTGCGGACGGATGTCAATCGTGTGCCACGGAAGTTAGTAAACCGTGTGGACGGTATTGACAAACCGTGTGACGTATTGACAAACCTGTATGCACGGATTGACAAACCGGGGTGCACCGGATTGGTAAAACCGGGTCACGGAATTTTCACAAAACCGTCACGGCATACTAATCCGTGGCGAACGGATTGACAAAACCGTGCGGACGGATGGCAAGACCGTTGTGCACGGTTGTAAACCGTGTGGCACGGATTAGTAAACCGTGCGGACGATTGGAAACCGGTACAGCGGATTAGATCCGTAAGCGAACGGATGACAACCTGCCCGACGATTGACAAACCGTGTGCACGGATTAGTTAAGTCCGTGCCGACGGATTGACAAACCGTGTGCACGGATTAATAAATAATTTCCATGTCCCTTCGCGGCTCCGACATCCGCACTAACACCAAATGCACACCGCATGCATGTGAGCGCGTCCATACATAATACATAACCCGGGCGGCTAAAAGGATTTAATTACTCAAACAACATAAGACAACTTCCAGTATCGTGTACGTACAACTTAGTAGTCATTACATACACACTTAGGAAACTTTAAACTTAATATCTTGTACGTACAGTTCAAGTATTTGTTTCACTCAACTAGATCTGTACTGTAAACCTTTTTATCTTGATGTACAAGACAGTATCTTGTACGTACAACTTGTATCTTACACGTACAAATTAGTATCTTGTTCGCACAACTTAGATTTAGTATCTTGTTTGTACAAGTTAGTTTCTTGTTTTTACAACTTATAATCCTGTACTTACATTATATCATCTTGTACGTACAACTTGTATCTTACACGTACAAGTTAGTATCTTGTTCGCTCAACTTAGATTTAGTATCTTGTTTTTACAAGTTAGTTTCTTGTTTGTACAACTTATTATCCTGTTCGTAAATGTACATTATATCATCTTGTACGTACAAGTTAATACCATGTTCGTAAAAGTTGAGTTGATCTGATATTTTTACTAATTGAAGATACTCTCTTTAGTACGACGGCGTATTAGGGCCACAATACTGTACGTAAAGTTAGTAACTTCTACGTACAAGTTAGTATCTTTATGTACAACTTATTTTCTTGTACGTAAAACTTGATCTGCTGTTTGTCACCGAAGAAATTAATCAACTTCCTTATATTTTTTATAAGTAATAAGATATTCTGTCTACTTAGCATTGCTTCAAGCACGACCACGGGTTTATAAGCTAATCTGAAAAAATATAAATGTACATTAATTAGTACCTTATCTTTTTTACCATTGCAATTTGTAATTGCTGATTATCAGGTGAAACTGTAAAGTTATTTGCATTGTTTTGAAACT
>SAYR01002563.1:4664-37928 GCA_004382745.1 Argopecten irradians irradians
ACTCGGCGAAACAAACATTAGTGGCAGAGCATTTTTTTTAAAAAACGGCGCTATTCAATGACGCGATTTTCATTTCAAAAAACAAGAATTCATGACGACTAGCAAAGTCGCGAAGATTCAAAAAAATAAAATATGTCTTCCCCCTAATGGACTCTTGTATGGGTATGCAATTATAAGAAATTTTCGGTGACGACAAACTTAAGCGGGAGGATTTACATGGTGCGCCGAAATTCGCGGAATAAAGTATAATCCACGCAAAAGACGGTTTGTTTACAGAAGATAAATAGAGTAAATATGTCAAGTACAAGAAAAGTTCAAGTAAATGCAATTAAAATAAACAACTCAAACAATTGTAAAAACATCAAAAATGCAGCTGAAGTTTTTTTTTTTTTTTTTTTTTTTTTTTTCTCTTCTTTTGAAGACAAGAAACTAATCCGTGTGACAGTTTTAAAAAACCTCGCACTGACTAAATACCGAGGGTATGAAAGCTTGTAAGACTTTACTAATTATAGATGCAAAAATCAACTATATAAACATGAAGTGGCTTGTATGTTAGCATCAAGACTGAATTAACTTTTAGTTTCATAAAATAAAATTAATTAAATGAGTTGCCAGCAATTCCACAGCGGTATCTTTGAATGAATTTCATCACTCGACTAAGAAAGTGAGATTGTGTCAATTCACGTCCGGATATGACAAAACGCCCTTTATAACTATATATAGCTGTAATTCTACACACAATGGATATTATAATTAGCCCTTTGGCCCCAATCTAGATTAAGTCTTAATGTCGGCTCCCCGTAGAAACGTCCAGCGATGGGGAGCGATATCTAATTCTAATTAGATTGACATTTGGCCATCTATAGTTCCATTTCAGGTAGGCAATATAAAAATATTGTTCAACAGACGCCATTAAGAGTAACATCTTTCACGACATTTTTGAACAAAATCTGAACTGGGTTAAATGTATTAATACGCACTCATTACCCTCTAAATGTGATATCTGTTTAACAAGATAAAGCATTCGAACCTTTATTTTCTTTTTATATCGAAGCAACTTTTTTCAAATAATCTGGCTCGATTCTGTCCGACGTCCTTAAACGTTCCTTTGTCATAATCAGGGATAAGCCGGTTCTGATCTTGACCAGAGGAGGCCTCAAATGCAGACGGTCCAAACCAGTGACTATTTTCTATTTTATATTATTTAAAGCAATTGTTGTTACTATTGTTTAACTTCATCGGTTGTATGAAAGAAAATTTTTGTTTGCAAACAAAAACGTATTCCATAAACCAGAATTAAGGTTAAAAATAGTCACAACAATGTTTATATATTTTATGTATTTTGTTTATATTTTGATTAATTATGTTTGCTATATAAATAAAAGCAAAACGCGAAGGTTACATATTTGTGATTTAAATGTATTATGGAATGGAGTGGTCCAGTACGATAAACAAAAACAACTTCACTTCTCAAATTCTTAGATAACGCTTCTATGACATAATACATTTTTCCCTGTTTTGCCCTGTTTGTTTTGTTCGCTCCATATGCCCTATAACTGAATATCTGGCCAACTATCCTCGCATCTAAGGCGACGCCATTATCTGTCTAGCAGTCTTTTGAACTTCACTATTGCAGCTACCTATGTATATCTGAAAGTCCTTTACATGACCTTTGTATTGTCGTTTAATTCCATTTGTTAAAAAGTACTAATTACATATATTACGAACAGAACGTGACCCTTTGATTTTAAACCCACGATCTGATAAATTAAAATTGAAAATCAATTTCCGCTTTTCGTTTGGAATACGTTTGATTAAATGTCAGCCTAAGTACATATCAATACGTTACGTGTAAATGGTAACATCGGACAGCGCCTCTCAAATTGGGGCATATATTTTACATAATTTTATATAATTCAGGCAAAAGCTTTTCTCACAGTTTTCCTCTAACTGCTGAGCTTTCGTTGTCCTAATCATATCCTCTTGTTATCAATTTGTTTACTATATTTCAAAGGAATCCATTATCATTTTTCAGCTCTCCTTTATGCCGGGGATGCGTTTGGTAACATGAAGCCTTTCTCAAATATTTCGGGTCACGGAAATTTGATAAGAAAGCGCTAAATGGCAAATTAACATGTATTTGCGGCTTCAGGCTGGTTACTTTGCTTTAAGTGTACTTGTTTTAAACTGTTTATTTTTATATTGCATGTTTCCGCTTCAAAAAGGACATAATCGGAACCATTTGTGGATCTATTTGATGCCGAATTAATGCAGCTTGATTTACTACTAGGTTTTTGCTGCTCTTTGGCATGGGTGTTACAGGAAGTTAGGAAGCCGGGACTATCTTTGTGTTTCCTTCAAGTGCTCTGGAATTCATTTTGGTGGCAACATCGTTGGCTTATGCTTCGCTAATTTCTCTTATACAACTGTGTCTGGTTTGTATATCCAATTCAATTCCACAAGAAAGTGTGGTAAGCGTTTTTGCAATCGGTCTCATTTTCGTGTGTCCGTTCCAAATATAATTATACTATGCAATTAGTGTATGTTTGGTGTTTTTTATATGAAAAACCAAACAGCCAAATCGAAATATGCATATATATATAATATAATCTTTGGGCTTCAAACTATCAAGTACTTGGATGTTTGGATATATCTGTTGATGGTACCTTGTGACAGGAGTTTCGACAACGATTTGTTAGTTGTTTATTTATTTTGAGGAATAAGGGCGAAGAGTAATAGGTTGCGCTCCAAAATACCTGCAAAATCGTGCCTCTACATCATTAACATCGTGTGCGAGAGACTTTTTGAAAAACACTCAAATAGACATCAAGATGAAAGCAAGGGGACGCACTACTCTTACTACGATAGGAACAAACATCCGACTTCAGGTCTCAACATAGGTGAAACGATAGCGATGAGATCATAATGCCAACGCAAGGAATAACTTACAACCAACATCTTCATCGATACCAAATTCACAACAAACAACTGGTTCCACATAATAACTCTTCAAAAAAGGAAAAAGAATCTGTCTACTGGAAACCCTTACATTCATTAATCTAATGTCTGTCACAGCTGTCGTGTGTATATTGCTTACTGGTTTAGGGAATTATATGGTCAATGAGGCTATCATTATGTTCCGGTTATGTTTGATAGCTCCTAAGTGACATCAACTATAGATCTGTAAACTCCTGCTATTAATCCGGTATATTTTTGTGTCGACTCCGGTATACCGAAATCATGTTAAGCAGTTTTTAAAGTGTTACATGTCGTAAAGGGGTTCAGTAAAAGGCCAAGAGTGAAAAAGGGTAATATAACAAATTTATTAATTTTAGAAATCAGGGAAAAAATCCGGTAAGACACTAAAATTTATAAAAAAAAAAATCCTAATGAACAGATATATATAATTTTATGATAATTATATCAAATCAATTGACCTTTGGGCCAATATTGAATTATAAGAAAAGCTTTGATCATAGAACGACACCGCTGAATAAGTGCATGCGTTTTGCATGAAGTTCAGCAAATGAGATATTGACATCGGTGTTTCTGAAAATGGAAAACATCGAGTCAAATATGCCTAATCATGTACAATGTAAATTTAATATATTGAACGTCAGCGTGACCTGTATTAGCCGTAAAATAGTGGAAAATTCAGTTATATCTGATATTTGCATGGTATTTAAGCTTAATATGTAGGTACCAAAATGTATTCTTTTTGAAAGAATTTGTCTCGATTAAAAAAATTGTTTTTCAAAATTGTTTCCCTGAAAGTTAATTTTAAACATGAACAGTTTGTTAAAATCACTAATAAACGAAAAAAATTACTACATCGTTATATGGGTTTTTAGTCCCTGTTCTATTTTTGTTTAATATGTATTTAAAGCTTTATTGAATTTATTTGACTCTATATATTGACTCAACTTATTATTTTTGTTATTATTTATCTGCTTTATCATATAAATTAGTTCAGTCATGTAGGAAAAGCTGCATTTCAATGGTACTGCACATACAATGTATATGTAAATGGGAATACACTAATAACTTCTTATCGCAAATGTATAATTAATATTTGTACTTTTTAGCTACATTAAGTATTCTTGATAAAATATTCGATGAAATCAGATTTTCAAAATGGTTTAAATACAGTGTTTTGAGCACATGTTGATTCGGTGCTAATAAAAAAAGAATACAAAAAAAAAGAAATATTCAAGCTATTTAAGGATTGAATGCTACATATTTGTCTAGTCGATATGTAAACAGAAAATTCAAGTGCACTCCGAATGCTTGCTAATATAAGATGGTAACTTAGCAACGAATTGTTTTGCAAAAATAATATATATTTGCATATAATGAAAAAGTATTGTGTTTCTTGTTTGTTTTCTTAAAAGAAAAATGTCGTGTTCCAATTAGATTGGAAAATGCTAGATTAATTATCAAGCGCATTCAGGTTACAATTTTGAAAAATTAATGGTTGATACGTATCATGTTCTTTGACAAATGACATTGGCATACTTTTTTATGTTTGTGTCACTTCATATAATGCAATTGAGGAAAATGAGGACAAAAGTTGTGGATACAGTTTGTGTTTCAGAAGAAAGTGTCGGAATCAAAAACGCATACTAGTATAATGATTTTTTTAGCATTAATATTTGTCCTGAGAATCAGTCGACAAAGAATACTTTTAAATATCAACACACATGTTTAGCATCTTGAGCTGCTAGTCCAACGAGTGGAGCGATGTCGCGGTGCAAGATGCGGTGTCACACAGACACGTAGTCTAAAAGCTTCGATCACATTGGTCGTGCAGCGATCACGGAAAACGGCTGTTCAAATGCTGTTCCATCTTTGACGATAACGGAATGATTAATCCCATGATTATAGATGCCAAAATCGCTTGGTATTTTCAACCTAAAATTGGTAACCAAATGTAAATATACGCGATGTTCGGGCGAAAGGGAAAGTAACTCAAGTTCATTCAATATTTGTTATCTTAGAGCCTGAACTATTTGACATTATTGCATACTTCCAACGCTCTCACAAAAGGACGTGTTGCCAATAAATGTCTTGTTACCACATTTGACTCCACATAAACCCCCTTTCATGGGCCATCAAAGGATTAAACTTGACCATGGAAAGGGGCTGAATCCCATTCGTGGCCAAATCAGGATTATTAGCATGACCATGAAAAGGGCTGGACATGTTGCAGTCAACCATGGTGACAGAGTAGAAGGAGGGGAGATGAGAGCGATTACAATGCGACCTGTGTCTAATTATTAAGATTATGTAATAGACAAACTATATAACGCAATGTCTAGATCCAAACAAATTAAAAAAATACAATGCATCAAGAAAATCACAATTTATTTTAAAATGTACATCAAAAAGCTTCATTAATTATTATTTCAATTAATTAATTATATGATTGCAACTTCGTAATAGTTAAAGGAAAAGTTTCACTCCTCATGAACGCTTTTTATCCCACAAAATGGTGCCAGTTAGTATGAATTAATGTAATGCATTTTATCGATTTGAACAGCAGCAGCAGATGGAATTACAGATTTGAGCAAATAAAATGATTTACTTAGCATTTAAAAGTTTCCGACAATTTCTTTTCCATTTACTTATTTTTTCTTGCAATCGCGTGAACAGAGCTTGGATAATATCCAATTGTTCGTACTGAACATATCTCCTAAAACATTTTGATGCAGCATTCGCAAACTCAAGTTTTTATCTTTATCAGTATACACACGGCAAAACTCCTTGTTTCCTTACGGATGA
Organism: Argopecten irradians irradians; assembly: GCA_004382745.1. Lineage (NCBI taxonomy): Eukaryota > Metazoa > Mollusca > Bivalvia > Pectinida > Pectinidae > Argopecten > Argopecten irradians. Next base: position 10,446 of record SAYR01002563.1, read on the forward strand.
CAATGAACAAATTCCGTAATTAAAATTGGAGGCAAGGACCTTCTAATACTGAAAAGTGATACACTAGCATAATAGGTACAGGTAAGACAAACAGAAGAACAATGGGAGAGTGGGGGTAAGGGATAGAAGGTTGTTTTTTTTTTCAATCAACCAGTCTTTTTTGTCGAGTAAGAGCATGGCAGTAAAGTCAGCTTATTGCATGATTTCTGGCGTAACTCGGGACCTTATTACCCCCTCGTTCGCTTGTTAGGTGTAATAAATCCCTTGTTACTCGAAAGTCATGCAATAACCTTTACTGATAACTCTAATATCCCCCACTCGCATTTTAACGCAAAAAGTCTACTGCATGGCTGTGACAATTGTGATGAAGAAAAAAATACATATTTATTGCAATGCATATCAGAATATATATCTGAAACTAAAAGATTTTTTTAGATTTTTCTACTATGATAGGTTGGGGAGATACACTAATAATAATATTCATTCATAATGTAATGTTAAATGTTAAAATATTTTGTTGATAATTGTACTATACCGGATTTGTTTGGAGATGGCTAATATAGGCTTTGCCTGTTGCCAAATCCATTTGCATATTATTTGCAATAAAATTTGTTGAAATGAAAAATGAACAGTCTTTTCCATTGTAAATAAATTTACACATATCCACATTTCTCCAACAGATTAAGAAGAAATGAATCTTTGGTTTCTATTATGATAGCAGTTGTAACTGTGTTATTCAGTAAGTCGTACGTTAGCCGTGGGTTTTAAATCGCCTTTCGTCCGTGGTCCGTCGTCCGTCCGTCCGTCCTTCCGTCCGTCCTTCCGTCCGTTCGTCCGTCCGTCCGTCCGTTAACAATTCTTGTTACCGCTATTTCTCAGAAAGTGCTGAAGGAATCTTTCTCAAATTTCATATATAGGTTCCCCTAGGACCCTAGTTGTGCATATTGCATTTTGGGACCAATCAGTCAACAAGATGGCCGACCGGCGGCCATCTTGGATTTTGATAGTTAAAGTTTGTTACCGCAATTTCCCAGAACGCACTGAAGGGATCTTTCTCAAATTTCATATGTAGGTTCCCCTAGGACCCTAGTTGTGCATATTGCATTTTGGGACCAATCAGTCAACAAGATGGCCGACCGGCGGCCATCTTGGATTTTGATAGTTAAAGTTTGTTACCTCTATTTCTCAGAAAGTACTGAAGGAATCTTTCTCAAAATTCATATGTAGGTTCTACTAGAACTGTAATTGTGCATATTTTATTTTGGGACTGAATTGGCGACAAGATGGCCGATAGGTAGCCATCTTGAATTTTGATAGTTTAACTTTGTTAATGCTATTTATCAGAAAGTACTTCAGGAATCTCTCTCAAATTTCATATGTAGGTTTCCCTAGGAACCTAATTGTGCATACTGTATTTTGGGACCGATCGGTCTACAAGATGACCTATAGGCAGCCATCTTGTATTTTGATAGTTAAAGTTTGTTACCTATATATTGTAAGTCTGTTGTTAATTCATGTAATATTACTTTCTACTATGTGATTTGAAAAAAGATTGATTATGAAATTGGTTTGAAATTCTTTAAATTAATAGCCATCTCCTTGACTTTGATATAAATATTTCTACTCTGTAGTTCAAAACAGTACTGATTGCATTAAAGGCAAATATAATTATTTACAAATACAATTGAAATTAATAATTCAAGCTATTGTTATTGCATAAAATTCATCAAAAACATATAAAACTTAAAATAAAAGTGAATTATAAGATAAAAATAAAAGTAGTGTTTGGTGGGATTTGAACACCCAACACTACAACAGGAAGTCCAGATCCATATGTGTGGTGCATTCTGGGAAACTGAAGGTAGGAAACATCATGCTGTACTTTGATCACAGCTCCAAAAAAACGTTTAGAAATGATGTTCTGTGTAGAAATTCAACTCTTAATGTTGATGTTAATGTTTCAAGAAGTTTTTGACACACACACATATATAGATAAGCTTTTCAAAGGAGTTTTCAAAATGTGTGTTACTGATAATATAATCGCCCAACATATGCATGGGCTAGATCTATGTCAGTATATGATCCCTACTCTCCCCAAACCTGACCCAGGTATTTAAATGAGCAGAACGTTAATAAGATTTTCATATTCTTTAACATGCTAAAGAATGGGTTTTTGTGAAATAGTCTGTATTTAGTAAATATAGTTTCAGTAAATTAATGCCTACACAAAGCAATGGTGCCCCAACTCATGAAAAACACCTTTACATTAACATATCCAGGCTGTCATTATCAACATCATGAGTTAACCTATATCACAGGAGCTTGACGTTCTGTCAATAATATGGTTTTATAAATATATATAAAAATACCCCTATAAACTATAATAGGGGTATTTTTGTATATTTATGCTACCTTGGTATATGTTATTGACAGAACGTCAAGCTCCTATACCGTATTCGACCCAATAAGCGCCCAGGGCGTTTAAAAAATTGACAAAAATGAAAATATACTATTCAGGCGAAATTATTGCAAAACTGTACGTTTTTGTGTAGCTTTGGTCTTTATTTATGCCTGTGCTATTGAAATCGAGCCCTAAAAATGAGGAGGGGCACTTATTGGGTCGAATACAGTATATATGTACTGCTGCAATATTAATAAAACATTTACAAATCACTGTCTGATTTTGTTATAGTAAATCATATATCATGTTCACAATTTATGATTATTTTTTATCCTCGCTTTCTTTGAAACGGGGGAATATTAATTTTGGTTTGTCCATCTGTCTGTAACACTTCGTTTCCATGCAAAAACTGTAACAAATGTAAACCGATTTTCTTCAAACTTGGTGACAAGGATAAATGCCTTAAAGGCTCGGCCAAGTTCGATTACGACTGTCAATAGACCTTATTTAGAGGAGTTATGGCCCTTTGAATTACTAAAAATGTCATTTTCTGCCATTTCCGTACAAGAAGTGAAACAAATGTACACCGCCGATTTTCTTCAAACTTAGTAACAAGGTTAAAGTTCGATTGCGACTGTCATGGACGTTATTTAGAGGAGTTATGGCTCTGCTTATATAAAAAAAGTCAGTTTCTGCCACTTCCATACAATAACTAATAGATATTAACCAATTTTCTTCAAACTTGGTAGGTTGAACATCTTAAGTGCCTGGCCAGGTTGGATCAACTCTTTCAGCGGATGTTATCTATCAGAGTTATGGCCCTTTAATTTACTACAAATGTCATGTTTCTGAGTTTCTGTGTAATAACTAACAAATGTTAAAACTAATAGTTAAAACTTGGTAACAAAGTTAAATGCCTTAAGGGCTTAGCCAAGTTCGATCGCCACTTTTGGCAGATCTTGATTAACAGAGTTATGGCCCTTTGATTTAATAAAAAAAGTCACTTTTGCCTCTTCCGTACAATAACTGTAATAAATATTAACCAATTTTCTTCAAACTTGGTAACAAAGTTAAATGTCTCAAGGGCTCGGCCGAGTTCGTTCGCCACTTGCGACGGACCTTATTTAGCAGAGCTATGGCCCTTTGATTTAATAAAAAAGAAAGTCATTTTCTGCCATTTCCCTGCAATAACTCTAATAAATATTAACCGATTTTCTTTGATGTTTCTTCAATCAGTTTCGTTTACCCCATAATACATGTTTTATCATAAAATAACTAATAAAACATCTTGCTTCCGAATAAGAGTTCAGTTTATTTTTTCATGTTTCAACTAGTGGTGTAACGATATGTCGACTTATCGATGTATTGCAATAGTTTTGCCCGCGATAGCAATAGGTCGATAGTATAATTTAAAGTCGATAACTATCGTGATATTAAATTTAACTATGGATTGTTTACGATAGCTTTTTCTCTGAGCAAAAATTACACTCCAAGCAAGAATTTCCACCGAATCCGCCGAAATGTCTGCGTAGTGTTTATACATAAAAGCGTCTTTGAGATCTTGATCGTGGAAAGCACTAAATACAGGAACAACACAATTCAATCACAATGAAAAAATATCTTAAGCAAATATTGTTGCATTTTCACAAGTGTACAGATTAAATGAATAAATCTTTAAGTAGTTATTGTTTCAAATGTAAAATAATATCTTGGTAAACTCATACATTGGACAGTTGAAGGAGTTTCCGACTTCTTTCCGTATTTTAGACACGGCCTCCAATTGCTCTTAGTGGGGTGTCAGAATTGACCCAATTTGATCATTAACAACAACATGGCGGAGGTTAGCGGTGATTTTGAAATTGTTGCAAATAATAAGGCAAAAACAACCGTAAGGCAGCATTTCGGGTTTCTAAAAACAAAGGACGAAGTGTTTCAAAGCAAGAATCATAGACGTCTCGGCACTTGGAGACCTCGGCACTTGGTCACCTCGGCACTTTTATTTTCGGCATTTGGAATGTTCGGCACTTAGGTTTGAAATATTATAAAGTCTATCCGCTGTGCGAGAATTATTGACTTTCATTCCTACAATTTTCTCAATGTTTGTGTGCAGATGCACAGCAGTGACGACCGATGAAAGATGTTAAAAAGTTGTTATATTTCAGTCATGATACAATAAAAATATTTTGGAACAAACACATTTCTAATTTATTAGCATTTAAACGTTTTGATACATTATTGATATTTAACTTATTCATAATATTTAATGCATTTTGACTATTTTTCGATGAATTTCACGGTTCGTTTTTCAACGAATTTTCCATAAGTTCCAAAAGTGCCCTTTCATATGTGAATGGACGATTAAAATACAGTGTAATAAAACTTTGACGTCAATATCAAGTTCTGCTGACGATAAAAATGCATGTAACATAAAGATCTCTTGAAATAGGCAACAGAAAATTATACTTGAAATATTACTAAATCTGCAAATATAACTATCGTGATAGTATCGCAATAGTCCCTAGACTATCGTGATACTATCGCAATAGTAATTTTACTATCGTAATACTATCGTGATAGCCTTTTTGGCCACAATAGTCACCTCTAGTTTCAACCAAGGTTAAACCTAACCTCAATAATGTTTACCTACAATATGTCCTGAAAGCAGGGGATGGAAATTTCACGAATTTGCTTGTTTTTGATGCTGTGAAACAGCATTCTTAGGTACGCTCGGCGAGCCTGTGCACATCAAAACAATGAAACCACTCCGCGATGAAATTTAAAAGTTGTTTTGTTCATTTCACGTAATACTTGATAGTATGAAAAAATAAAACCCCAATATTCAAAACCACAGACATAGAATTTGTACATACGTATACACCATGAATGGAGTGTTTTAAGTATTCAGTTGGGACTCTATGATATTTGTATTACTCCGAGAACACTGGTCTCCCGAAAATCACGAACAACGCCTTCTTCGCTGTCTTCCTCCGCGACAGACTTTCGATGGATTTTGGATTGTGTATGTTTATTTAAATTTTACGTAATTCATGCTAATGATCGATTATTGTAATCAAATGTAAGGAAGGTAACTGCAAAAGAAAGTTCTTATAACGCTTATAAAGTTTTTTGTGTTGGTTGTATTGACGAACTATATCTGAGATATTATTGCGCAGTAAAAGTTAATAGTTTTTAGTACGTACGTTTTCCTCCCTTGATCTGTCACTGGGAGTTCTGTCTTTTGTTTATCGACAACTGCGGTATATTGAAAGGGGAAAAGTACCAAATCTATCAACATAAAATTACAAAATATAATGATAATATAGATCTATTTATGTACGGGCAACTTAAAGTGACAAATAAACTTATTATCCGTTTTGCTTAATGTACTCTGTTCGCACATGTTTTTCCAGTTCTTGATGATAGCTTCAAGCTAATATGACCTGTCCTTAATAAATGTTCCATTATGCGAACAGACATTACACCGGCAATATAAGTTTATTTGTCACTTTAAGTTGCCCGTACATAAATAGATCTATATTAGTACGTAGCCTTATGAAGACTTGCTAAAGTCCGATGTATTGCAAGGAAGTTTTTCATGATGTTAGCGTTCTTATGGATTCAAAAGAATTTGACTGTTATAAGTAACCGAATAATGTACCCTTTACTTGACACACGATAAATGTTCTGCACGATAATATCTCGCCAACCAGTTACTGTTAGGCTTACGAAGACTTGCTAAAGTCCGATACATTACATGAAGTTTTTCATGAATGTTAACGGCTAGCGTTCTTGTGAATTTTAAAAAGAAATCTGAGTGATATACGTTAATGAAATAGTGTAACCTTTATTTGGCAAAAGTATCTGGCTATGATTTATTAGTCAAAAGTCGTCAAAGCAAACCCATGTTAGTTTTCTAAAAAGGAAACCAAAACATATCCGAAATGGTGATATTTCTAAATGTTATATATTTCCGAAAATATTCTTCAATGTTAAGTGGATATCAAGATACGAAAATGTTCACTTATTATTTTTTTGTCTTTGAAGAAACATTGATGAAATTGATAATTTAGTAATTAATAAAGAATTATTAAAAAAATGATACTCAGATTCTGAACGTTTTATTAGAAAACATATTATACATATATGTATTTGTGTTTTCTGGTTTCATTGGTGTTGAAATCGTTATTTCAAAAATAATTTAAAAATAAAATATTACAGTTTTCAGGATAATAAGTTATTCGAACTTATTGTTCTTGAAAAAAACTTCATATATCATAAAATAAATAGGGTATATCGTAAATATTTTTTGTTAAATTCCGAAATTCAACACTGCACACTTATGTATAGTTTACTAAATTCTATATTTAAATGAATAACCAATTTCTTTATTAATTCCTTTGTTTGAGTCCTTCATTCACAGCATCTATGAGTGGCCTTGGCACTTTGATTTATTTAAACTATTATGTGACTGATGTTGCCTTTGTTGGTCAATCCACTGACATCCAGTCATCAAATGTCAAGTTTCATCAAATTCTTATACATGTATATATATATCGGATAAACTTGCATAAACAAAAAAAACTAATGGTCACTACATGGCACATGTCGGGGTGTTCCCTTAACACTAGTCCATGGGTGATCTATATTCATTGAGCTTCCTGATATAAATATAAACAGAATGATCAATGAACCCTGTCCAAACATGCACTATTCAGCTGCACATTGGAATGGTTTAAAATTACAACCAAATATTCCAAAATTTATGCTGCTCTGAATGTTTAAAGATATAAAAATCTTGACTACCACAGAGTCCTAGAGAAATTGAAAGGAATCCCGGCATGGGCCATGTGATTTCCTGACAGGATCCCGGGTCGTAACTCTTAGGGTAAAATCCCAGCGAGGTATCCATTTTAATCTGGACAATATACACTAGATACCTTTTGCATTATTGGTCATAATATTTTAAATAAAATACTTTTCATCAAATGGAACGTTTACTTGAGATGAAACAAAAAGTTTTTAATTCAACTCAATTCCTTGACTTTAAACAATTGTGACTTATTACAAGTTGCATGTCTTAATTAATATTCGGTAATTATGTAAACTTTAATGGAACCTTTTTCACGTACCACGTGATACCTGATAACGTTTGTGGGGACTATTGTTTCTATTGGTGATGGAATTATTGTCAAAATTAAGATGATACACCACGCTTACGTCATTTCAGCAGGAAGGTTATGAAGACTTGCTTTCCATAACACTGGAGATAACTACTGCTGCACAAATGTTAATGTATAGTTAGTATCACGTTGGTACATTGATTAGTCCATTTACGGGGGGGGATCCGATTAGGGTAACTTTAATTACCCCCACATCCAGCATGGCGACGGTACAAGAATATGAGAAAATCGTACTGTCTGGTCACAGATTGGATAAGTATTTTTCTTGCATAACCGCTGTAGATTGTGTCTTATAACAATTTTAGCAAAATTTGAAGCACAAAGTCATTATTAAGATTTTATGTTGAATATACATGTAAGTTATTGAACACTATAGCATGTTTCACGTAGGCTATGAATGCCAACTGAAAGACATTCAATACTAATTTTATTCAATCTTTTTGCAGCAATCTGGTTTATACATAATTCAGCGGTATATTTGAGTCAATTCTTTCATTACAAGTGGTGGAGACAATAGGAGTCTGCCTGTTTTTTGTACGTAAAGTTATAAAGATTATGGCTCTGTTTATACTTTTTTCATTGTTCACACAGATATCCTATTGGTTTGAAAATTGTAACACATACATTATGTGCAAATTAAAATTCTTTCTCTACTACTAAGAACCAAATTTGCAGTAGATTTACTGGTTCACATATTACTATATAATAAAAGTTAATTATTGGAAAGTAGCAAGAATGCAGGACATAAATGATATTATATTTGAATGTTTGTTATCAACATTCAGATGATGGGACGTAGACACGTACTGCAGGTATCCGACAGAGAGCGGAGTCCCGAAAGCAGAAGATGAGAGAGAGGAGAGCTGTTTCTACAGATTCAGCTGTATGCTTTGGCATCCAACGGTCTGGGGAGAACCATCCCCAGTGATGGCCACTGAGGGAAATCTCCAAATGCCCTGAGGTTGGTAACTCCTCAGGGAAGTCTGTCCATCCCATGCAGGGATGTACCACGAGCGTCTGATTCGCCACCGTGCGTCTGTACACCGCCGAGTGTACCACCAGAAGCTACCAAAGGTAGTGATGGTGCAGGGCAGACGAAGACCACTGGCTCAGTACCATCTGTTTGCACAACACGTTGTGCCATCACCACTACCGTGTGATGCAGTGGTTGAGAATATTGAAGCAAAAGTTGCAAGAAATTTGAATGAAACAAAAACTGAAACAAGATACGAAATGAAAAAAACGAACGGAAATTGAATCAAATAACAAAGAAAGAAACAAAACTAAAAAAATCACAAAAATAGAGGAAGAAGTCCGATTCCCAGAACTAATAAACTAACCATATCAAAGGACCAGAAAGATAACATATCTAGAAGAATATCTGAAATAGAAAGGGAATGCAAAATTACAACAGATTCTGCAAGTATTGAAACATGTTCAGATAGTATTGTTGATGATGTAACAGATGTTATTTTTGTGCAAGAGACTGAGCCAGAAATCTATCCTTTTACGCCATTATGTTTGGAATCTAAACAGAATCTTGCAAAACAGTTTGGATTCGTGAATGCGTTTTCAGAAAGTAATGAGAAGTGCTCTTCAGGTTAAATGCTATTAGCTAAACCAAACGACATAAAACCAATATGTGGTGATGGAAATTGCTTTTTTAGAGAAATGTCTTACAGTGTATGCGATACAGAAGAAAATCACATGTTCTTTCGTACAAATATTGTAAATCATATGCTTGCTAATTATACACTTTTCAGAAGTCACTTAAGATCTGGAGAACGATCTGTAAGTAATTATGTTTCTAAGAAACGTATGCTGCATAATGGCACATGGGCAACAGAGGTTGAAATACTAGCTGCTGCAGACTTTCTGAAGACTGACATTTATATTTATGAAGATTCATGGTCTACCTGGCTGAAATTTTCTGCCAAACAAGTGCGATCATTGGAAGATATTAATTCAGAAGGTATATACTTGATTCACACATTTCAAGCTCATTATGACGTTGTTGTAGATGTTATGGAAAAAGAAAGTCCTGTTGAAACATTTGCTGGAAACAAACAGAGTATTTGCTTTGCAGTTCAAAGTAGAGAAGTTAAAGATAGAACACCATTACCAGTACAAGGCCATTTTGACCAAAGCGACCCCAGGTTTCTATACAATGCTGGTAAACAATGTGTGATGAATAGTTTATCTGCTCTCATTTACAGTTGTAACAAAAGTACTACTACTTGGACAGCATGTGATGTAGATCAAATCCTAACAAAAGGCAATGAAATATATGGTTTTTTGCAACGTAGTAGTACGATTGAACATGATCTAATAGCAATTCACGAAATACCAAGGAGTATCGAGTACAATGATGAACTTTACAACTTCACATTTCAAGAATCTCTCATGGGTACACTTGGCTCTGTCGGACAAAATTTAGACGAATTTCAGTTTTTTACACTGGATGAAGCTTTAACAATATCTTTGGTGCAACAAAATAGCAAAGGTGCATTTGTAACATTCAAAGGGAATACATTTGTTATCATCAAACAGGATGACTTTTACTGCATATGTGATTCTCACTCAAGAAATTTATCCGGTAGAGTTGATCCAAATGGCGCAAGCACTGTCATACATTATCAAAGTTTGGGAAGTGTATTGCAACATTGCATAAGTCTCGCAGAATCCATGGCATACAAAGCAAATGATATGTTTGAAATTACTGCAGTTGACGTATCTAAGGCAACTTCATCTGAACCATCAAGCAAAAAAGAACATGTATTGTCAGTTGGGAGAAGAATCACACTTGAATCATATTTTCAGGACCAAGCAAAGCGGAAGCAAAGTATGAAATTCAAAACAGACAATGGCAATAAGACCGATTCATTTTCTATATCTACCTGTTCAAGAAAAGATTACATGCGTGCTTACATGAAAAGAAGGAGACAGAGTTCTATCCTATCAAGCTTACAGGAAAAGGATATGAAAAGGAAGAGATATGACAGAAAACAAGATCCAAAGAAACACAGGGCTATAGATCTGAAAAGTAAAACTAGTGCTAGAGACAAAAATCCAGAGAAGCACAGAGCAATAGATCTGAAAAGTAAAACTAGTGCTAGAGACAAAAATCCAGAGAAACACAGAGCAATAGATCTACTGAGTAAGACCAATGCTAGAGAGAAAAATCCCAAAAAAGTGAGAGCATCTGAATTGAAACACAAAGCCAATGCACGACTAAAACATCCCACAAAGTACAGAGAAATAGATCAAGTTAGCAAGACAAATGCTAGAGAAAGCAATCCTCAGAAACACAGAGCGATAGATCTACGGAGTAAGTCTAATGCTCGAAAAGAAGATCCTGAGAAACACAGATCGATAGATCTACAGAGTAAGGCCAATGCTCGAAAAAAAGATCCTGAGAAACACAAAGCGATAGATCTTCAAAGTAAGGCCAATGCACGAGAAAAAGATCCTGTGAAAATGAGAGCAGCTGAACTAAAACACAAGTTAAATGCTCGAGAAAAAAATCAACCAAAATACAGGGAAATAGATCAACGAAGTAAAAGTAATGCTAGAGAAAAAGACCCTGAAAATTACAAGAAAATAGATCTCAACTGCAAGCAAAGAGCGAGAAGAAATCCATTTAACGTTGAACACGAAAAACAGATGAAGAAAAAGGCTAGACTTGATCCATTGTTTTTACAAGCAGAAGCTGCTGCTGATGTTTCGAGAAAAAGGCAGCTACGCCTGAATAAAAACTTTCTTGAAAATGAAAGATTAAAACAATTGGAACGAAGGAAACATACCACTCCAGAACATAAAAAGTTAGATAGAAAAAGAAAGGCAGAAAATCGAAAAAGTGATGTATATTTAGAAAAAGAGAGTAAACAATGCAAGAAGAGGCGATTTGGGGACAACATTCAAGAATGCATTACTGTCTTTCAAAGAAAAACAGAGAGAGGACCTGAGTATGTATGTACATGTTGTCAACAGACATGGTTTACTGAAAGTGTTAGAGAAATATGCCCCATTCCCACTTTTCCACAATACAAAGATTTCTATACAGGATTCAAATCAGTTGATGGGAAGGAATGGATATGCCATACATGCTTGGCCTCATTGAATAAATGCAAAGTTCCTAAACTCTCAGTAAAGAATGGAATGAAATGGCCAGATAAACCTCCAGAATTGGACTTGCATCCACTTGAAGAACGGCTTTTAGCACTAAGGATACCTTTTATGCAAATACGTGAATTACCACGTGGCGGACAATACTCTGTAAAAGGAAATGTAGTTAATGTTCCAATCGACATTCAGCCTACAATAAATGCATTACCAAGACAACTAGATGAACATTTCACAGTTGCTGTTAAACTGAAAAAAAGACTGGCATATAAGTCATGTGTGTTATCAGAGAATGTTCGGCCTAATGTAGTACTGTCTGCCCTTCACTGGCTGATGAACAATAGTGACTTGTACAAGAATTCTGGACTTACAATTGATCATGAGTGGTTGCAGAAAACAACCAATAGTGCTGAAGAAATTGTTAAAGAATTCACAAGAGTACAAGGTAATGCATCAGAGGCAGAAAGCAACCTTTCTTGTCCAAATACGTTAGGAAGGGCACTTACTGATCAGTTCAAAATTAGCCACTTCCAAAGTTCTGACGACGAAACCAAAACCAAAAAAGAGGATGAATTCATTGAGATTACTGAAGATGAATGTGTCCAAGGCAATTCTGATACTCTTATTGATGAAGCAAACCTTGATACAAACAAAGAACTAATTTTTGCACCAGGTGAAGGTCAGCGACCTATAAGTCTATATCATGATGACAATGCTGAAGTTCTATCTTTTCCATCAATATATTGTGCACAAAAACGAATGGAAAATAGTGAGAGACAAACATCTGTTTCATACAGTGATTTATCAAAATGGGAACTCAGAAGTGTTGATCGAAGAGCAGCCTCTTCTGTACCAAATATATTTTTCAAATTAAACAAAATACAAAGAAAACAGGTTGCTGACAAAGTAAATTTGGCACTTCGCAGGAAAAAGAATGATGGAAAGAAAATAACAGCTTCAGAAGCACAAAACCCTGAAGTAGCAGACAAGATTGTTAGCTTAAATGAAGGATACTACATCTTCAGAACACTGAGGAATTCTCCTGCCTACCTTTCTTCAAGAAAAAAAGATGTGTTTGCAATGATAAGACAGATTGGGTTACCAACATGGTTTATGTCATTGTCTTCTGCTGATACACGATGGACTGAGTTACTTAAAACCCTTGCAGTTTTATCTGGTACACCATGCTCTGATGAACAAATACGAAATATGACATGGTCTGATAAAGTAAAGCTTGTACAAAAAGATCCAGTGACTTGTAGCCGATATTTTGACCACAGGGTTCAAGTTTTTATGAATACTATTTTGAAAAGTGAGCATGCCCCAATCGGAAGAGTAACAGACACATTTCAACGTATAGAATTTCAGAACAGAGGTTCTCCACATGTTCACATGATGATCTGGACTGATGACGCTCCAAAATACAACATTGACTCAGAACAAGACATTATTCAATATGTTGACAATCATGTGACATGTTCGCTTGATGTAGATGATAATGTACAGGAGTTAATTCAAATGCAAGTACACAAACATTCTAAAACCTGCAAGAAAGGTGGCAGATCAGTATGTAGATTTGGATTTCCACTCCCACCACTACCAAAAACTATGTTATTGGAACCACTTGAAACAGATGTTGATGAATACAGACAGAAATACTCTGAAATTCATGCTAGGATGAATGAATTCAAAGATGGATGTGACATGTCTTATGATCAGTTTCTGAGAGAAGTTGTACAGATTGAGGAGGCAGAGTACATTAAGTGTATAAGAAGCTCATTGAAAGGACCAAAGATTTTTTTGAAAAGGAAACCAAAAGAAATGCGAGTAAATTACTACAATACTATTGTTCTTCAAGCATGGAAAGCAAATCTGGACTTACAGTTTGTTTTAGACCCATATGCCTGTGCAATGTACATTGTATCATACATAAGCAAATCACAAAGAGGTATGAGCACAATGTTAGAGCAAGCATCAAAGGAAGCTGCAGAAGGAAACATGGATCTTAAACGCCAGGTCAGACATATTGGAAACAAATTCCTCAATTTTGTGGAGATCAGTGCCCAAGAAGCATCGTATCTTGTACTACAAATGCCATTGACTCGAGCTTCTCGTGAAGTTGTTTTCATCAACACATCTCCACCCAAAGACAGAGTATTTCTCCTGAAAAGCCAAGAACAACTGAAAGAGCTTCCAAAAAACTCTACAGATATTGAATCTGACAACATCATCAAGCGATATGCAAAGAGACCAAAGAAACTAGAGAGCTATTGTCTTGCTGTTTATGTTTCTGAGTTGGAAGTGAAGTATAAAAATCCAAAACAAAGTTCTGATATTGATCATAATGATGATGATACAGGTGACCATGCAGCTATAGACAATGATTCTGAGTCTGACAGTGATACAGAATTCAATGACGAAATCACAATTATGAAATTAAGAGGTGGTATCACAATCAGAAAACGCAAGAATCCGAGAGTCATTCGATATGTCAGGTACAGTAAAACTACAAACGCAGAAAACTATTACAGAGAAAAACTATTTCTGTTCATGCCATGGAGAAATGAGGAACAAGATCTACTAAATGGTCATGAATCATACGAAGAGCACTTCAATAGTAGACAACAACAGGTCTTGCCCATTATTGACAGGTATGAACATCATATTGATGAACTAGACATTGCTAGACACCAGGCAGAGGAAGATTTAGTCTCTGAGTTTGATACTGTTGCACCCAACACTGAACAGGTACAAGCAGAAGACGCAGAACAATCAGTTGATCACTCAGAAGAGTTTATTCACTATGTACCACCAGAACCATCACATAGAACAGTAGATATTGGTCAGGACCTGAACCTACCAGAAACTACAGTGACAGTTGAAACAAGATCAGTACTTTTGCCAGATGATGAATACGTGATATTGCTTCGTTCTTTGAACAGAAAGCAAAGAGAATTTTTCAATCATGTTGTGAAATGGATATCTACAAAAAATGAACCTATCTATGCATTTCTATCTGGCGGCGCTGGTGTTGGAAAATCAGTAGTTATACGAGCACTGTTCCAAGCATTGCAAAGACAACTGAACTCAAAAGAAGGTGATGACCCCGATAGCATAAAGATTTTGTTAACAGCTTTTACAGGAAAAGCAGCATACAACATCAATGGTGTAACAATAGCATCAGCATTTCGTAAGAAAATGTTTCAGACTCAGCAACACATGCACAGTGATGAGCTGAATACATTCAGAACCACCTACAAAGATCTCTCTGTTATCATTATCGATGAGATATCAATGGTTGGTAATAAACTGTTTGCTTTCATGCATGAACGACTCACAGAACTGACAGGCACAAAACGAGACTTTGGAGGTATAAGCATTATAGCAGTTGGAGACTTGTTTCAACTATCACCTGTTGCAGACTCATGGATATTCAATGACCTAAAGATTGGTTTAGCAAAGAACTTATGGAAAGAACATTTTCAGCTTTTTGAACTTGAAGAAATTATGAGACAGAAAGATGATTTACATTTTGCTCAGATGCTTAACAGGCTGAGATTAAATGAACTCTTACCAGAAGACAAAGATCTGATTAAATCTCATATTGTAACACCAACATCATCTGCTTATCCAAAAAACGTCTTGCACTTATTCACAGAAAATAAGCGAGTTGATAATTTCAACACCCAATTGATACAAGATTTGGACACAACAAAAGTGAATGTGCTAGCTCATACAGATGTCATTGCCCCAGCGAATTTAAGCAAGCAATCAAAAATTCACTTAGCAGCAGAAATGAATAGGCAAGAAAATCATAGCAAAACTGGAAACTTACCAAGTGTACTCAAACTTGCAGAAGAAATGACATACGATGTGACTGTGAATGTTGATGTTACCGATGGATTGACAAACGGAGCTTCAGGCATCGTAAAGTACATTGAATTTAAAGAAGTGACACGTGAAAGACCTGCCATTGTATGGATACATTTTTCTGATGAAAACATTGGTTCTAAGAGGAGAACACAATACAAACATCTATATCATAGAGGAATCAACAGGTTGTGGACACCAATATTTGAAACCAAACGTACTTTTTTGCACAATAGAAAAACTTATGAACGCATCCAGTTTCCACTAGCCCCATCAGCTGCCAAAACTGTTCATAAAGCACAAGGAACCACTGTTGATGAACTTGTTGTTGACCTCAGCTCAAGTTACAAAGCTCCACATATCCACTATGTTGCACTGTCAAGAGTTCGGACATTATCAAATCTGCATATCCTTGATTTTAATGACAAAGCATTAACAGTTGATAAAAATGTACATGTGGAAATGGGCAGACTCCGCAAAACTCCAATGTCATTGTGTTACGTGCCATTATACAACATTGAGAATGTCCATGTGAAACTCTTGTTCAACAATGCAAGGTCTCTACATAAACACATACATGATGTACAATGTGACCCGAACATTCAAAGTGCGGATATAATTGGAATTTGTGAATCGCGGCTTGTTGACACAGACTTGCATGAGAGTTATGAAATACCTGGCTTTATAACACACAGACTGGATGAAGATCATACTGGTAACACAAGACCAAACCATGGACTTGTTGTATACGTGAAAGAAGGAATTACTGTGAACAGATTACAATCGCATAGATATGATGGAATAGAATACATGATAATTGATGCCAAAGTTAAGGAAGCAGATATCCAAGTTATCTACCTTTACAAAACACCGAAGCTTGGAGTGCAGTCATTTCTGAAAGCCTTAACAGACCACCTCAGACCATGTATTGATAGTAGTAAACCACTTTTCATTCTTGGAGACTTCAATATCAATATTCTTGACTCCCCAAATACCATCATACAGAACATGGAAAGAGAATGCAAATGCAGACAAATAGTGACAGAGCCAACAACATGTTATGGAACACTACTTGATCATATCTACACTACAGAGACAAACGTTCAAACAGGAGTCATCCCCGCATACTGGTCAGATCATTCTCTAATTTTCTGTTCCAAGCAATTTTAGAATTATTTACACCTGAAGGAAAAATATGAAGTTAACAATTTATGATGTGTAAACAAGAGAATTACAAGACAAATTACAATGATAATTTGTAAACTGAAATTTCAATTTTGTCAGTTCGTTATTCAACTGCATATAGAAACACTAGCAATTAAAGTTAAACTAAAAAGGAAATGACAACACATTGATTGTTAAAATGGAGAAGTTATTGAATACATAATCACTGTGAATTTAAAGGACAGATCACCTTTTTAAAGAAGTACTGAATTACTGAACAGATAAAGTGACATACACCATTACAATGTGTGCTTTCCACATTCTTTCAAAAAATTCTTTATACAGAGTGAACTGCAAACAATGTTGTCTTGTAGATAAGTCAAAAGACCAAGTTCTAAGAATACATAGAAAAAAATGTAAATGAAAACGACTTAACAGTATGCGAACTGAAAACAGACAGAATTTGTATAATGAGATTTACTTGAAAAATTACAATTGCACTCACAGAAAGCATAATGAACGGACTATAAATACAACTTGCTCGTAAGAAGTGAAAATAGTGTGTACTATAATGTTGCATGTAGTTATGATCTCATGAAATGTCTCCCCTTCTTTGTATGGGGGTTTTTATATAGGAATTGGTTGTGAAAATCAATTCCTGACATTTCCTCTTTAGTTTTTTGTTTGATTTCCAAGTTTAAAGTTGGTTATTTTCTGTATTAAATGTCATTTTATTGTACAGAATCAGCTGTCTCTTTAAGATCAGTATCTAGATTATGTAAAAGGTGTTTTATTGTGCTTATATTTTGATTAATTACTTCATATAAATGTATGAAATATTTGCAAATTTTTCCTATTTCAATTGTTATAACTTTAATTCTGAATTTTTTTAAATTGTTAGTTATAAATGACTATAGTTATTTATGTGGAATGAGTGCAGCGTATTCATATCAATTTTATAAATATATGTACATTGCTTTAGTTTATCAATGAAAATTTTCAATTAGTGGACATTTCCTCGACAATTACAAAGTGCCAATGAACACAAAAACTGATCAACAGACAAAAACAACAACGTGCCACGGAAAATATTGTAGTGCATCAAAATGGACATAATGTTACAAGATGATCCTGTCTCACTTGGAATATTGAACATTGAGTGCTTGCTCCAAATGATGGCTACAGACCTAAAAAGAATATTGGACAATTGATTCTTCCATGTGTTACACAATCATCCCTGAGATCCGCATGATGGCTACTATCCTACAGCACTATCAGGTAACTTTTAGTCCATTTGTTCCATATAGATATTCATTTGATTATTTTTTTTATCAATTGATTTATTCTATCAGATCATTATATAATATAGATTTGTTTCCTTTTAATGCTAATGTAATAATGATCCACTTCATTTCAACAATATAGCACAGACAGCAATTTTGAAATCAAATGGTACAGGATCTAGACACCTACAATTTCCATTGGATGTAAGTATTTTTGGGCTTTTTTCGAACGTGACCACTGGTTTCAAAATTGAGCTAAAAAGTAGACTTTTTCTTATTATCTGTTAAATTATTAACTGATACAGTGTTTGATTAATTGGCAAACATTCTATTAACATCATTTAGCATGTGTCTTGTTTTGGAGGTAAAGAGCCAGAGTTCATATAGAAAAACAACAGATCTATCACCTGAATCTTATGTGTTTCAGATTCATAATCCACGAGATGAGTATTAGGGTAGATGATTGAGAAACTCTTATCATCCGTTTCAAGTTTTCAGTTTGCATTGATATTGCTGTTTTAACTGCACTTAAATAGGCACATATACTCTCATTGCAGATTCTTCACTACAGACATCCGTGGTTCAAATTGACATGAAGATGACCAATATTTTCACAAGTGGCCCTGCTAGCTGAAAGTTATACAAGTCTTGTCTTATCTAGAAACACTTTATTCAGATCCATTCCTGGACTGGAGTTTGATAGAACAAAATTTTCTAAATATACAATACAAGTGAAGATTGTGATACAATAAGAAGAACAGACACTAAACATTGAACTGTAATTAATGTTGCTGACATTTGTTGTTGTAGTTGTTACATAGTTGATATTAATTCTGTAACAAACCATGATGTTTGCAACAGACAAAATGCATGATGTTTATATTTCTAAAATAACATATGTATAATATATGTACAACTAGTACTACAAATGAGTTAAAATCACAATAAAAGTGGTTACAGGTAAGTATCAGAAAGAAACGGTCCCTGGCATGTCAGTAAATGTCTGTAAACCAGTTCTTTCTAAAAAATCTTCTTTTTTTTTGCACTCAAGTCATTTGTAAATTCAATTTCCTTGTATAGTAAAATATGTTGCATTGCAATGCTCACATATTTTCTACTGTGTTAATATATGAATGTTACCAATGTATTATTTTATTTTGACAAATGTGAAGAATAAACTTGTTAAATCTTAACTCTCTGAATGTTTTCCTTAGTGGTTACCGGTACTTTGGTTTGCCAGGCAGCCATATGAATTTTGATACTTAAAGTGTGTTACCACTATGTCTCAGAAAGTACTGAAGGGATCGTTCTCAAATTTTATATGTAGGTTCCCCTAAGGCTCTAGTTGTGCCTATTGCATTTTGGGACCAATTGGTCAACAAGATGGCTGACAGCTAGGCCGCCATTTTTGAATTTGATAGTTTTAAGTTTGAAAAGCAGAGAGAAAACAAGATTAAGTTTGAAAAGCAGATAAAAAAAAGATTAAGTTTGAAAAGCAGAGAAAAGAAGATTAAGTTTGAAAAGTTGAGAAAAGATCCCTCTTTCATTTGTCAGACATAGATGATTCTTTGGTGGGCGCCAAGATCCCTCTGGGATCTCTTGTTTAAATAGTAACAACCTATTAACAACATAATATACAATAGAGTGTTGGGTTAAGGTATACATCACTTGTTTCATAAATGAGTAGCGTTAAGGAATACAAACAATTATATCAATCGTAGCCACAAAGTTGGATAAGTATACTTTAGTTATCATTAACATTCCGGGCCTTGTGTATTAAGTGACGTTTGTATTGATGATGACTAACCAATGTGGATAACAATGCTGTCATTGAATACATTATACAGATACATGTGGATAACAATGCTGTCATTGAATACACTATACAGATACATGTTGATAACAATGCTGTCATTGAATACATTGTACAGATACATGTTGATAACAATGCTGTCATTGAATACATTGTACAGATACATGTGGATAACAATGCTGTCATTGAATACACTATACGGATACATGTTGATAACAATGCTGTCATTGAATACATTATACAGATACATGTGGATAACAATGCTGTCATTGAATACATTATACAGATACATGTTGATAACAATGCTGCCATTGAATACATTATACAGATAAATGTTGATAACAATGCTGTCATTGAATACATTATACAGATACATGTTGATAACAATGCTGTCATTGAATACATTATACAGATACATGTTGATTACAATGCTGTCATTGAATACATTATACAGATACATGTTGATAACAATGCTGTTATTGAATACATTATACAGATACATGTTGATAACAATGCTGTCATTGAATGTATGATACAGATACATGTTGATAACAATGCTGTCATTGAATACATTATACAGATAAATGTTGATAACAATGCTGTCATTGAATACATTATATAGATACATGTTGATAACAATGCTGTCATTGAATACATTATACAGATACATGTTGATAACAATGCTGTTATTGAATGTATGATACAGATACATGTTGATAACAATGCTGTCATTGAATACATTATACAGATACATGTTGATAACAATGTTGTCATTGAATACATTATATAGATACATGTTGATAACAATGCTGTCATTGAATATATTATACAGATACATGTTGATAACAATGCTGTTATTGAATACATTGTACAGATACATGTTGTTAACAATGCTGTAGTTTTGGGTTTATTATACGGATACATGTTGATAATACTGCTGTAGTTTTTGATGTATTTTACGGATCATGTTGATAACAATGCTGTAGTTTTGGATGTATTTTACTGATACATGTTGATAACAGTGCTGTAGTTTTGGATGTATTTTACGGATCATGTTGATAACAATGCTGTAGTTTTGGATGTATTTTACGGATACATGTTGATAGCAATGCTGTAGTTTTGGATGAATTATACGGATACATGTTTATAACAATGCTGTAGTTTTGGATGTATTTTACGGATACATGTTGATAACAATACTGTAGTTTTGGATGAATTATACGGATACATGTTTGTAACAATGCTGTAGTTTTGGATGTATTTTACGGAGACATGTTGATAACAATGCTGTAGTTTTGGATGAGCCTTCATTGTAAACATAAATTTATACAGGAAATCTTTTATGATGTAACTTCATTTCTGGCCTTAAATACCCATCTTCAAAAATTAAATTATAATTAATAAACTTTGATTTATATGTCCTCATCTACTCGAGCTAGTGTTTATATCAAAATTATTTCCTCAGAAATAAAGTGAAAATCATCATTTCAGTATCATACCCCTTTCTATATTGTGATCTGTTGATTTAACATATTTACCTGTACATTTTATTTCTTTTGCTAATTCTTCTTACCAATTCTCAATACCGGTAACGCTTGTGTCAATTAATTATCTACTATTACATATCATGTTTAGACTAAGTGCTGTTTACATGTTTGTTCCTGTATGTTTTGTATATTATTATATGTGTTATTTGTATATTCAGTTTTAGGATTAGGTTTGGAAGTGTGGAGCTGAATCCTACTGTATTAAATCAGTATATAGAAAATGTTATCTTTGGATTATCCGTTTTCACAGACTACAAGAGTTATCTCCCCATTACACTAGGTGTAGGACTGTGAAATAAACACTTAGATGGTATGTTTTGTTTATCTGGTCATCTATCTATACCTTGACTCATCCTATTTGTCCTTGTTTTGACCTTTCAGATATATATATAGTATTTAATAAATATTGACATTTTCACTACAGTCCCACTATGTAACCTTAGCAAGCGCAGTTGACAGCCATATAAACAATGAACGTCAAGCGCCTATTACAACGTTATCATTTCATTCCAAAATATTTTATTGGTAAAAAAAATATAAACATAATTATAATATAGATCATAAATAGAATAAAGTACAATGTATTAAAATTTGAATTAGATACCAGGCATCGTTATCATCATTGTGACGTCACAATTATCGTGCCAGCGATCACGGAAAACGGCTGTTCAAATGGCTGTTCTATCCATGACGATAACGAATGATAATTTCATTACAGAAGCAAAATTCCTTGGGATTTTTTTTATAAAATTGTAGCCAAATGGAAATATAAGCATTGAACGTCTTTCAGCTGGCATTCATAGCCAATATGAATGCCAACTGAAAAGAAGCAAATTCAACATAAAACGCTAGCGCGCTTCATGAAATTTGTCTCTGTTCAGTTGGCATTCATACTGGCTATGAATGCCAACTGAAAGATGTTTAATGTTTAAATGCCATAGCTCTAACAGTATTTATTCCCATATGTTGGTAGGTATATAAAATGTACATACAAAGCATAGAATATTTGAGAATAGGAAAACAAGCTTAAAGCTGATATAAATTCCTGAAATATCTTCTAAGATACCACTTCCTTTTTGTCAGCTGAGAGAGTATGTTGTCTAAATCTAATATATATACATGTTTTGTATATATATCAAGGTTTTCGTAAGAAATTGGCTGAAGAAGGATGACCACGGCCGTGATACACAAGGGCATTATAGTGAACTAATACAATAGTATATTTTTTAGCGAACCGGTATAAATGATATCACAGCTCTTTTATCCACGTACACCAGGTTTATATTACGTAAACTGAAATTAGATGAAATGTAAATGAATCGTTATATCCGGTTTAATACGTGTCCTGTTTCGTGCCTGTACCACGGTAACAGTTGGTCTAGAGTGGCCTATCCTGCCATATTTACTTTGTAAAGATATGTCACTTATTTGTTTTTATCTTTTATAATGACCCAATCGCTATGAACCATCTGTCGGCTAAACGTGACAGTTTAAACATATTTCATTATCAAAACACAAGATAAAAGGATCGGGCAAAAGTTCTTTCAACTTATAGAATCCCTCTCCTAACATCCCATGACAAAACACAACACACATAGACAATATTGAGAGACATTAAACACAAAATTACATTTTTTTCACAAAATTAAAATCTTTTACTGGACTGTGTGTATTAATGCACGTACCTGGAAATTCTTTGGTTTATATGATCAGCGTATAGCCCGCTATTACACAATAGAACATTCTGTCATTCACATACTTACTACATTGGAGGAAGGAATGATACTTACTCTCACAGCTATAACATAGTTCTAATCTGGACCGTTGGTGAGGTTTACTCGAAATATGTAATAATATAACTGGTTACATCTCTGACTTAGCTTTGTATGTACAAATTTGTATTTCTGTCACCAAAATTATAATAAGCTGGACATGTTTCATCAGAATTATTCTCTAACCAATTCGTCGTTTATACCTTGCATATTCATATTTGGAATGACTTGGATGAAGCAACCAGATTATCATTAGCAACTTTTAAAAAATGGATATCGCGTAAAGATGACTTCTAGATCTGGATAGTTATTAGTATCGCCCATTTTGGAGGAAGAAGTGAATGGTGATAGTGTGGTGCTAAATTGTCGATTTGGTAGACTAGATTCAGAATGACGTGACTCTTATTGATATTACAGCTTAGAACAGCTATATATAGAGGATATTCCTTGTTTCTTGATAAATACCGAATATAGTCCACCTCATGAGATGAAATATTACTGTCACTCATAAAAAGCAATGAATATTCTGTTTATTACATTTATTTCTCGCTTCCATTTATAGAAGACCATCACTACTAGTTCCGTCAAAGGTTATTCCACCATTTTATTTTACAGAGTTTTTTGCCCTTGCGATTATTACGTCGTATTTTTGTGGGCATTACGTCATATTCCTACACAAAAATATGACGTCATTTTCTGCACAAACTAGTGACGTAACAATCAAAATTAAATTTTCACTGTCAGTAGTACATTCCGATTGGTCAAAAGCGACTGAAAATATCAAAATTGATTCGATATTTTCACTGGTGTGAAGTATATCGCTTTTATGTTCACCATAAAACCTTATATTTCACTAAAAATTCTAATAAAGATATAGAC
Organism: Argopecten irradians irradians; assembly: GCA_004382745.1. Taxonomy (NCBI): domain Eukaryota; kingdom Metazoa; phylum Mollusca; class Bivalvia; order Pectinida; family Pectinidae; genus Argopecten; species Argopecten irradians. Next base: position 34,477 of record SAYR01002563.1, read on the forward strand.
TATATACATTTATATCAAAAAAGAAAAAAAAACTCAAGACTTCGTTCAAGGCCTTTCTTCCTTCCCAAGGAAGCGTTTATTTTTTACTATATACATTTATATATGTTATATAAAGATACTACAAATATCCCCATTAATTTATCACCTCACGATCACTTAATAGACGACCAAATTTTAAAATCAACACTAGTATCAGTAATAAAACCATAGGAATATCAAAGATTTCTGAAAATGCTGTCGACGTTATCTTAAAAAACAATTACAGGTATGTAGAAGTCTACGTTATCTTAAAAAAACAATTACAGATATGTAGATGAAAACAAATCGTCAATCATCTTCTAACACATCACTTATATTCTGGTAATATTTTCAACTCCGGAAGCCATTTCCATGTTTTGTCACGCAGATGTTTAATCTATGCCTAAAATTCGTCATTTAAGTGTCTTCATAATGTTATCATAAGGAATATTTTACCCTTATGAAACTAATGATTATTTGTAAACACAAACATTGAACTTTCAAAAGTATAATTTTATAGCTAAAGTCATATTGTATATATATTTTACCTGTGTTTGTAACACATTTCATTTAGTATTGATATGAGAAAAATGTGTCGGCATATCAATTAGTCTGCAATATATTTGATGTCAATAAATCGTTCTGACCGACACGTATGAATTCAAAAGGGAGATTAACTTCCGGATGTTTCGGTCATCTTGAAAATGTCAATCAAAGGAAATCACACGTAATAGATAGATTACTTAAGTGATAGCGGGAGCTATCGTATTGCCCTAGTATATGTTTTTTACCCTTTGGCACCGTACGGCTGGTCACAATCGTATTCGTGTCGGCTGTCAAAAATTTAGCCGAGAAAGCCGGTTTGCTTATGAGTATCACCTGTAGCCAATCAGCCATCCAGTGTCTATATAAGAGTAGAGGCTTAAATGGTCAATACCAATAAACCTCTGAACCTTATTGATGGCTTGACTATTATTACAGAACCAACTACAGCTATATAGACCAACAACAAACGAACAACAATCCACAAAAAAAACTACATAAAAATTGATGGAGAAGCCACAAGATTCCGTGTGACCGGGTGTGGTATGTTGCTTGGTATCTTCGGCTGCATGCTTCAGTGATATGACACTAAAAACAGGGCAACACGAATATACCTTAGTCTCCCACAACACATACCTGCACTTTATACACGCAACACACCACATACATTTAATGCCGTCCTTACATGACCATAGCTGTTAATAAGACGTGTTATGTGAGTATATTATAAATGAATAACAATCACAATAAAATGTCAGAAATTGGACTTAAAGAATATTGCTTCATATCCACTAAAACAAATTTTTTGTTTCCACAATCGTGTGTATATGTGTCTAATTAAGACAAAATACATCAGCGGTGGAGCATCTTTAATGATTGAAATTTTCTAAACGTTTGTAAATTTTGGTTATTAATAACATGTTGAAAGTTCTTCTCGATTCTTGAGTATGGAAATTACGGCACTATAGCTTTAATGTTATTTGTTATAGATCGTTGCTATAGAAACCTAAACATGTTTCTTGTTTTTGTCCAGGGTAAAATGAATATGAGAATCGGACGGAGAAACTACAAGTTAAGTATGAGGTGTAAGTATACACAACTAGATATACAGGAACCTCTGTTAACCATCATTATTGTATACAGTGGACCCGCGATAATCCGGACGCCGGTAGTCCGGAAAACTCACAATCCGAACGGAAATGTCAGGGAACGGATTTCCGTAACGTTATTTATACTCACTAGTCCGGAAATTCGTATTCCGAATCCGGAACTCCATTTTGGGAACGGAATGTCATTTTCGTTAATATGAAATGAGAGACGTAAGGTGCGATAACAGAGTTATCGTTCCTTCGGAACGAATGTTAACCACGACGATTTTAACCTACCAACACGCTTATAACCGCAAGTTGGGTAATAAGGAAATTGACAGAAAGTTTTTAATGATATTTTACAGTTAAGTAAATCAAGGCGTGATCTATCTTCTGAGATAGTTGTTGACTCTACGAAAATTCATTTGAGGGAGAAATTTTGGGTCATTCCAAACAGGCCAAAATCCCGACATTTTCACGCTAGTTTCTGTTTAATTCGTCCTGTTGAATTAATGATACAGTAGATGAACAGAAATTATCAGTAGTAAAAATGTGATGTTTTTCTGAATAAAATGCGTTCCTTTAAGTCTTTAATAGGTGCCACAAAACTCCAACACGCGTGGTCTCGAAATTAGGTATATTTTAGACGTTGATCAGGAATTTCCCCATAGAATGTTCTAGAAGGTTCTCGAAGCGTCTACATATGACGTCATTTCCGGAAATTCCAATATTGTGTATTGAGCCGGTTCGTGAATGTTTGAAGCCGCCCTTCGCTGTTCAAAGTTAAGTATCCAATATAAGGAAAATAGTTATGCATTTTATGTTTTGTAGACACTGGATCACTATCGTTGGATATAAGTATTATTTTCATGGTAATATTTGATTTGCCTACTGTTACAGTGTAATTATAAAATAACACGCGACTGACTGACAACAGAACCAAAGCGTTTCAAATCATAGCTTTGAAAACTGTCAGTTTGTACTTGCTCTGAGACAGATGCTGTTTCACTTTGAATATATGTATTTACTGCTTATATTAGTGTTTGATTGTGTTAATTAAATTGCCTACATAAGGCCATAGTTGACGCTTGTTTAGATTGTTTTTTTATTAATGTTTACAACTGCCAGCCAGTCTAAAAATAGCACCGAGCTTCACCTGGTGTTAGTCCGCGATCCGTTGACGAGTCCAGCACTAGGCCTAATAATGCATTAGTGCTATAGTTAACAATTTGAAAGACTTTTAATGAATTTCCACTGACAGTTCGTGTCAGACATTTCGATTTTCCTGACCATGTCTTTGATGACATTGTTTTTTTGTAGCGGATCCTAAGTATTGATATTAAAACAATTTCTATGAGTAAATGCTCATGCGGTAAAAAAAAGAACAGACATGGTTTTCCAGAATTTTAAATATGTAAACAGAACAGGCCCTGGCTTTCAAGTTATTCTCACTTATTTTAATTCGACAGAACAAAACGATTGATTAACTGATATCGTCCCAATTAACTTCAACGCCGTTAAACAATTTAAGAATGTACATATGCATATTAATGAGTGTGCATTCGAACCATCTACCCACAGTGTAGCACGTGCATACACCATATACGCCATTGATGCGCAGACACAGACACCACAAAATCATGTCTGCATACAGATAACACAAAGTCCTGTGCAAATTTGTTTTGCCATATCACAATTATATAAAATACATGCATGCTATGTACATGTGATAGTTGGACCATTGTTATTAGATAATAATCTACATCCATCAATCACGGTTAAGGGAAATTCTTGTAAATCCTT
>SAYR01002563.1:47182-82182 GCA_004382745.1 Argopecten irradians irradians
CGTTCCAATGTGACGCTGATAGGAGTCCATATTAGGAGAGGGGATTTAGTTGATCATAAGTTCGGATATCAGGTTGCAAGTGAGAGCTATATAAATAAATCTGTCCACTACTTTTTGGCTAAACAACTTAAAAACGTGATATTTCTGATTTGTTCTAATGGCATGGCCTGGACAAAAGAAAACATGCCAAAAGGAATCCGTTCAGAATATATAGAGGGAAATTCACCTGCGGTAGACATGGCTATTTTAGGGTCATGTGACCACATGATCAGTAGTGTAGGTACATTTAGTTGGTGGTCAGCGTGGCTGACCGGTGGAGAAGTCACTTTCTATCAATGGCCAGCTAAGGATGGTTCACGATTACGGAATGCGTTCAGCAAAGATTACAAAGATTTTTTCTATCCTGGATGGGTTGGACTAACCTAGCACAGCGAGCAGGGAAAAACAGCTGATCATTCTATCTATGTAACAGTGTCCATTACAAAGTCAGGAGTAGCAAACATTTCAGGCATCATCTGTTTGCGTATGCTGTTCAAGTTTGTGTAGATCCGGCCTTCGGCTGCAACTTGCCGAAGGGTAAATTGCACTCCATTGTGCTGTATAGTTAAATATTTGTCCACTATGTCCCGCATTACTGTTCGTATCCTATAATGTAATCGTTTTCGTTTTTTGTATGTCTTGATAAAGGGGCAGATCGCCTCGAAAATTTTACAATTTTTTTTGTCCACACGATTGGAATTACTTCCTTGTCCCATATGTTGTTCGATATATACATAATCGGCAATTTATATCTATGTCTAATTGTAATGCTGAATAACCAATTCGATAATAGACAGTAATATTTTATAATTAATTGAAGAGTGTAAATTGTTGTGGTGTATAATGATAGTATAAATTGTTATTAAGTCATATGCATTGCATTCAGTTCATTCAAATTAACAACATTCTCCAAAACCATAAAATGATTTTCATTTCTTTTTTTAAATAGTAACAACCTATTAACAACATAATACACAATAGAGTGTTGGGTTAAGGTATACATCACTTGTTTCATACATGAATAGCGTTAAGGAATACAAACAATTATATCAATCGTAGCCACAAAGTTGGATAAGTATACTTTAGTTATCATTAACATTCCGGGCCTTGTGTATTAAGTGACGTTTGTATTGATGATGACTAACCAATGTGCATAACAATGCTGTCATTGAATACATTATACAGATACATGTGGATAACAATGCTGTCATTGAATACATTATACAGATACATGTGGATAACAATGCTGTCATTGAATGTATGATACAGATACATGTTGATAACAATGTTGTCATTGAATGTATGATACAGATACATGTTGATAACAATGCTGTCATTGAATGTATGATACAGATACGTGTGGATAACAATGCTGTCATTGAATACATTATACAGATACATATTGATAACAATGCTGTCATTGAATACATTATACGGATACATGTTGATAACAAGGCTGTCATTGAATACATTATACAGATACATGATGATAATAATGCTGTCATTGAATGTATGATACAGATAAATGTGGATAACAATGTTGTCATTGAATACATTATACAGATACATGTGGATAACAATGCTGTCATTGAATACATTATACAGATACATGTGGATAACAATGCTCAGATACATGTGGATAACAATGCTGTCATTGAATATATTATACAGATACATGGTGATAACAATGCTGTCATTGAATATATTATACAGATACATGTTGATAACAATGCTGTCATTGAATACATTATAAGGATACATGTTGATAACAATGCTGTCATTGAATACATTATACAGATACATGTTGATAACAATGCTGTCATTGAATACATTATACAGATACATGGTGATAACAATGCTGTCATTGAATACATTATACAGATACATGTTGATAACAATGCTGTCATTGAATACATTATACAGATACATGGTGATAACAATGCTGTCATTGAATACATTATACAGATACATGTTGATAACAATGCTGTCATTGAATACATTATACAGATACATGGTGATAACAATGCTGTCAGTGAATACATTATACAGATACATGTTGATAACAATGCTGTCATTGAATACATTTTACAGATACATGGTGATAACAATGCTGTAGTTTTGGATGTATTATACGGATACATGTTGATAATACTGCTGTCATTGAATACATTGTACAGATACATGTTGATAACAATGCTGTCATTGAATACATTATACAGATACATGTTAATAACAATGCTGTCATTGAATACATTATACAGATACATGGTGATAACAATGCTGTCATTGAATACATTATACAGATACATGTTGATAACAATGCTGTCATTGAATACATTATACGGATACATGGTGATAACAATGCTGTCATTGAATACATTATACAGATGCATGTTGATAACAATGCTGTCATTGAATATATTATACAGATACATGGTGATAACAATGCTGTCATTGAACACATTTTACAGATACATGTGGATAACAATGCTGTCATGGAATACATTATACAGATACATGTTGATAACAATGCTGTCATTAAATACATTATACAGATACATACTGATAACAATGCTTTCATTGAATACATTTTACAGATACATGTTGATAACAATGCTGTAGTTTTGGATGTATTATACGGATACATGTTGATAATACTGCTGTAGTTTTGGATGACTTATACGGATACATGTTGATAACAATGCTGTCATTGAATACATTTTACAGATACATGTTGATAATACTGCTGTAGTTTTGGATGAATTATACGGATACATGTTTATAACAATGCTGTCGTTTTGGATGTATTTTACGGATACATGTTGATAACAATACTGTAGTTTTGGATGTATTTTACGGATACATGTTGATAACATTGCCATAGTTTTGGACGAGCCTTCATTGTAACCATAAATTTATACAGGAAATCTTATATGATGTTACTTCATTTCTGGCCTTAAATACCCATCTTCAAAAATTAAATTATAATTAATAAACTTTGATTTATATGTCCTCATCTACTCGAGCTAGTGTTTATATCAAAATTATTTCCTCAGAAATAAAGTGAATAGCATCATTTCATTATCATAGCCCTTTCTATATTGTGATCTGTTGATTTAACATATTTACCTGTACATTTTATTTCTTTTGCTAATTCTTCTTACCAATTCTCAATACCGGTAACGCTTGTGTCAATTAATCATCTACTATTACATATCATGTTTAGACTAAGTGCTGTTTACATGTTTGTTCCTGTATGTTTTGTATATCATTATATGTGTTATTTGTATATTCAGTTTTAGGATTAGGTTTGGAAGTGTGGAGCTATTTCTCCGCTTTGAATCCTACTGTATTAAATCAGTATATAGAAAATGTTATCTTTGGATTATCCGTTTTCACAGACTACAAGAGTTATCTCCCCATTACACTAGGTGTAGGGCTGTGAAATAAACACTTAGATGGTATGTTTTGTTTATCTAGTCATCTATCTATACCTTGACTCATCCTCTTTGTCCTTGTTTTGACCTTTCAGATATATGTATAGTATTTAATAAATATTGACATTTTCACTACAGTCCCACTATGTAACCTTAGGAAAAGAAGCAAATTCAACATGAAACGCTAGCGCGCTTCATGGAATTTGTCTCTGTTCAGTTGGCATTCATATTGGCTATGAATGCCAACTGAAAGACGTTCAATGTTTAAATGCCATAGCTTTAACAGTATTTATTCCCATATGTTGGTAGGTATATAAAATGTACATACAAAGCATAGAATATTTGAGAATAGGGAAACAAGCTTAAAGCTGATATAAATTCCTGAAATATCTTCTAACATACCACTTCCTTATTGTCAGCTGAGAGAGTATGTTGTCTTAATCTAATATATATATATATATATCAAGGTTTTCATAAGAACTTGGCTGAAGAAGGATGACCACGGCCGTGATACACAAGGGCATTATAGTGAACTAATACAATAGTATATTTTTTAGCGAACCGGTATAAATGGTTCGATATCACAGCTCTGTTATCCACGTACACCAGGTTTATATTACGTAAACTGAAATTAGATGAAATGTAAATGAATCGTTATATCCGGTTAAATACGTGTCCTGTTTCGTGCCTGTACCACGGTAACAGTTTGTCTAGAGTGGCCTATCCTGCCATATTTACTTTGTAAAGATATGTCACTTATTTGTTTTTATCTTTTATAATGACCCAATCGCTATGAATCATCTGTCGGCTAAACGTGACAGTTTAAACATATTTCATTATCAAAACACAAGATAAAAGGATCGGGCAAAAGTTCTTTCAACTTATAAAATCCCTCTCCTAACATCCCATGACAAAACACAACACACATAGACAATATTGAGAGACATTAAACACAAAATTACATTTTTTTTCACAAAATTAAAATCTTTTACTGCACTGTGTGTATTAATGCACGTACCTGGAAATCCTTTGGTTTATATGATCAGCGTATAGCCCGCTATTACACAATAGAACATTCTGTCATTCACATACTTACTACATTGGAGGAAGAAATGATACTTACTCTCACAGCTATTACCATACTTCTAATCTGGACCGTTGGTGAGGTTTACTCGAAATCTGTAATAATATAACTGGTTACATCTCTGACTTAGCTTTGTATATACAAAGTTGTATTTCTGTCCCAAAAATTGAAAGAAGCTGGACATGTTTCATCAGAATTATTCTCTAACCAATTCGTCGTTTATACCTTGCATGTTCATATTTGAAATGACTTGGATGAAGCAACAAGATCTTCACCTTCATTAGCAACTTTTAAAAATGGATATCGCGTAAAGATGACTTCTAGTTCTGGATAGTTATTAGTATCGCCCATTTTGGAGGAAGAAGTGAATGGTGATAGTGTGGTGCTAAATTGTCGATTTGGTAGACTAGATTCAGAATGACGTGACTTTTATTGATATTACAGCTTAGAACAGCTATATATAGAGGATATTCCTTGTTTCTTGATGAATACCGAATATAGTCCACCTCATGAGATGAAATATTACTGTCACTCATAAAAAACAATGAATATTCTGTTTATTACATTTATTTCTCGCTTCCATTTATAGAAGACCATCACTACTAGTTCCGTCAAAGGTTATTCCACCATTTTATTTTACAGAGCTTTTTGCCCTTTTTGAAATTTTCATTGTCAGTACTACATTCCGATTGGTCAAAAGCGACTGAAAATATAAAAATTGATTCGATATTTTCACTGGTGTGAAGTATATCGCTTTTTTGTTCACCATAAAACCAAAATTCTAATAAAGATATATATACATTTATATCAAAAAAGAAAAAAAAACCTCAAGACTTCGTTTCAAGGCCTTTCTTCCTTCCCAAGGAAGCGTTTATTTTTTACTATATACATTTATATATATTATATATAGATACTACAAATATCCCCATTAATTTATCACCTCACGATCACTTAATAGATAATCAAAATTTAAAATCAATACTAGTATCAGTAATAAAACCATAGGAATATCAAAGATTTCTGAAAATGCTGTCGACGTTATCTTAAAAAACAATTACAGGTATGCAGATGTCGACGTTATCTTAAAAAAAAAACAATTACAGGTATGCAGATGAAAACAAATCGTCAATCATCTTCTAGATAAAAGCAGCACATCACTTATATTCTGGCAATATTTTCAACTCCGGAAGCCATTTTCATGTTTTGTCACGCAGATGTTTAATTTATGCCTAAAATTCTTCATTTAAGTGGCTTCATAATGTTATACAAATACGTTTTTCTAAAGATAGTGACATACTATTATTAATAGTTTTATCTTATGCTTAAGATATATTGATCAAACATTTAATATTTAAGGGAATGGAAATAAAGATGATATAATAACTGGAATAAATACAGTAAGTCAATATAGGTCATGGGCTAGGAGGGTCCCAAATGCACACCATCTGCCAGGCTGCCATCTCGGATTTCACTACAAATTGAAAAAGTAGTCATAATATTGATTTTTTTCGAAGTAGATAAATGAGGTATAAAAATGACCACAAAAGAACAACAAACACTAATCAGGACCAAATGATCCAATATATGTAGTGATTTATACGAAGGAAATACAAAAAAATAAGATTCTAAGCTCAAAAATGGTATTTTTTTAGCAAATGTCATATTTGCTCGACGCAAAACTTGATGACGTCATAACCGGAAGTTCAACCCAACTTATGCGATGTTAACATTTTGATTTGTGATCAGTGGGTCATAAGGGTTCAGAGAAATATTGGTTTGGAGGTTTGGGGGGTGCATTTCGGGCTATTCTTGCCCATGGCCTAATACTATAAAGGGAGTATATAAGTATAAAGTCCTGTAAAATGACAAATTAATATGCTGCTAAAATGGTCTTGTTGATTTTTTATTTGATTTTCTTCAAGATAAACAGAATAAAAATGCTTGCAAATTTATTATCCATTTCTTTTCTATGACAATTTTACTTTTTTATCTATTTTTATTTTTTGAAAATTAGAAAAAAAATCATGATATGAAAAATATCACAAAAAGAAGAGAAGAAAATGAATGGAAAAGGACTGTTGAAAATCAATCAAGTAAAGATATATGTATCTTTATTTATGGTACAGAATTACCTCAGACGAATGTAAAGAAAATATTTAAAATGAGCAGTGGACAACACCTGCAGTTTAAGGTACCACATGCTATATTGTAACGTTAGTGATTTACTCGGATTAACTCTATGTTATCCAATTCAACCCCTCTGAACTCTATTCAATGTATGCCAAGAACAATAACCAATGGACAAGAAGAAATAAAATGCTACAGCCCTCGAACCTTGATTTTAGTTGAATTGCCATTTTCTCTTCTTTTCTAACCCGGGAAACCATTATAATTATATGGGCATAGAATGATGACTTGCTCAATGGAAGCACACATCAATGTGAATGTTTGAAAATTATGTATTTTGTTACAGTTACTGAATATTCTATCCTTGATCGCCGTAGCTCAGCATAAAACATTAACTACAAGTAGCAATAGCGTACAAACGACAAAATCTAAATTGAGAAATAAATCTAGTGATATCATATTACCACTTACATTTTACTTTTATCATGAATAAGTAGCCACATATCGCCTCGTCAACATTTGTATGAAAAAGGCAGTATTGTTTTGTATCGAGTCGTTTTAAATTTACTTTCTTTGAAACTGAGATTATACTAATGTTGCATATGATGCCCCGCGGTCAGTTTTACACAAAACATTGGTAGTACCCCTGCTCGATTCGTCAAGAGCGGGCAGCCGCCGGCGACCCGGCGAGGCGGCTAAGTCACTCGATTCAATGAAAAAGTGCACCGGTTGCGCGACCGGCGTACGCCGAATCAGCCGGTTTTGAATCACCGGCTAATACCGGCGCAAGATGGCGGAATAAAGGTTAGATATTTGTAGACGAAACTTTCTTTAAGCAAAGCTCATTCCGTTCAGACATAAATTCTCCAAACATTATGATTTTCTTGTTGTATTCATTAACGGACAGGAATTGAAACCTCTTTTGATACACACAGATTTGTAGATATACATTTATGAAGCGAATACATCGAGATGTGCAGTGATGTATAGACTTAGATATATAGAGAATACATGGTTAGTATCTTACAATACAAGGTTTATTTTGGTGCGAGACTTAGGAAAGCCGAGATGACGAGGCTGTGCCGAGTCATCTCGGCTTTCCGTGTCGAGCACCAAAATAAAACTTGTATTGTAAGATACTAACCGTGTATTCTGTTTATCCTGCAACCATTATGGCATTCAAAACGAAAGCAAATTGACAGTTCCTTACTTTGTTTCGCTCGAAGCGAGACGCTTCTTTGATGCGGAGGTAAAGATTCATTCACTTAAGCGAATGAGAGTGTACTCCTTTTTACTGCCGTGGGAAATAAAGAAGCGCATTCACAATCAGTAACCGTAATTCTATTCAGTGTGATATATCACTGAAAGGAAATGAAAAATACTCAAATAACAATAATATCCCATTAAAGAATTACTTAACAATACATATCCTTTGTCATAAGCCAAGAAAAAGACGACACCGCCATACGAGATTTTCGATATCGTAAAAATGACGTCATTTCGGTGAAATGTGACGTCACGTTTTAGCGGAACTGACTGACGTTTCATTCACCGGAAGGTTCAAGTTCTGGGTCAAGTTAGAAAAAGTTCCGTCAGATATGGAACAAATTCACGTGAGCGTATTGACGGATAAAGCATATCGTATTGACGGATAAAGCACAAGTTTATCTGGCAGTAGTTATCGGTCAGTATGTGGGACAGTTGCAGGATAAATATATATAGCCCAGGTTTTGCTCTATAGATATATTTCTCTATATAGTGTAATACGTACGGTGTCGAGGCATTTTATAGAACCAAGTGCCTGTGCATGTACATTCTATTAGTCTGATTATAACAAAATTTGTAAATCTAATGTATATAAAAATTAAATGTTTTATTCCAAGTACATAAAATTTCAATGACTTCTCTTCGACTGTTTATCAATAACAATTAAAACAGATTTTTAAGGTTTATTCTGAGGTTTTACACTTTCGAAAACAACACATTTTAAGGTTCTAATGAATCGTTTTCGTCAAACACATGTAATTCAGAGTGTAACATAAGAAAATAGATTTATATGTACAGTGTTATACCTACATGTACATTGTAAATACATAATTCAGAAAGAATGCTCAAATGTGAATATGATTGTACGGGCATTGTAAATGCCTATGTCATGACATGAGAAAAAGAATTCTACTGGTGACATGTAGTAAGAAATGAATTAATAAAATAGTTTGCATAAAAGTTACAACAATGCCACACCAAGGTATCAATTTAAACCCAGTTTATTAAGATAACTCATGCTTTACTAATCGGTGCTTCAGCGATCTGTTGAATTTTAGTAAGAACAAATAATGATTGGCGTGTGGCCCAATGCAAGGAGCGACAGTGCTTGGAGCGACAAAAATGCCCAGCCGATAACACGCGACTGTGCGATAAAACAATCATGTCGCTCTGTCGCATTAGCGAGAAAATAAGATTTGTCAGTGTATTTTTGTAACGTTGCAGTGTCACTCCGCGCATTATCTCACTATTGCTTCGCGTATTGTCTTGTGATGTGTAATTAAATTTCAAGCTGTAATGCTAGAACATTATCTCCTGTTATATGTATGTAATTCTACAATATAAATTACAATGCACCATACATTACATCAAATGTGCATTACAACAGGAACGCGCGAAGCGATTTTGTGAACGACAATGCGACATGGCAGATAAAGGCCACCATATATATTTTCTATTTCATAAGAAACTTCAACACAAGAGATTAATGTAGTATGATGCAATTTCTTATATTTGTTCTTTTGGAATAAAACAGCGTACACGTGTATCATGCACGATGTAGAAAAATGAGAATGGAGGGGTTGTTCATTTTCCAAAAGGCGAAACAACAACATGACATTATCCAGTCACGGTATCCTATTGATATTAAACTCTAATGATTTATGAATTTCTTAAAGTTCTTGGCCCGGAATTGAAAAATACGAATATTTGAAAGCTATTTTTATTGGCAATATCGCTTTTTTTCCAAATACACATTCTATTATTAAAGGCCCATTACCTTTCCGGAGCAAAATATAAAGGTTTCTCAAAAAACATAAATAACATCAGAAAATGCGTACCGATGACCTAAAATAAGGTTACGACACCAAGCATATGCAAGATTTCATGCGTAATATATAAAAACAGTGGAGAGTCAATTCGCTGTTTTGCCGTCTGGCGCAGTGATAGTCAACTACCGCCCGGTATTTAGGACGACGGCGGGAAACATAATACGACCCGCGTTATGAAAATAAACATTTTATTTATTTTAATCAAATCGTTCGGAAGGTGATGATAAATGTAGTATTAACGGTAAGTTAATAATTTTTGCGACTCTACAAAATTATCGATCTTGTTTTACATTCCCATTTTAAAAATTTAAAACCGTTTCGGAAAGGTAGTGGGCCTTTAACTCTACCATTACTATCTGAAAAAACAATCACTCATTTATTATGAAACAAAGACAACCACGCACATGCGTCGACTATTTAATCGATTTTAATTTGTCTAATATAAAAGTTGTAAACGTACAAGTAGAAATATTTTTCTTACTCGTGCTAACGGTAATTTTAGCGTAATAAATGTTTACCATAACATAATATTAACCAACTTAGAATACCATGCTATCTATTAGATCAACTTAAATTCAGTTTTTGATTATGTTTGATGCAAAAATCAAAATGTTACTAAAGCTCTGAAGAAATGTCCGTCATGATGGAATACGCCGGTTATGCTTGTTTTGCCAGATCGCCCGGTCGTCGCCCTGTCACGTGACCGGCGTACGCCGGTAGCCGCTTTTCAGAACGAATCGAGCAGGGGTAATACCATACCCTACAGTAAAGGTTTCATAATATTGTACATGGCTTATCAGACATGTTGTGTGTACATATATATCGTATATATTTTCGTGTCCAGTCAAGGTAAACAGACGGAAATCACCGAACCATTGACCTATCGTCGAGTGTACCCAATATCACCAGCGGCTACTTGCGGTCAAGATTCGACCTTGATCACCTTGGCAGTAGCGGCGGATGTTTACAAGTTATATACAGAAATTGTGGTTAGTTACACGAATATAAATAACTGGTCGTACTATTTGTCGTTCCTTTATAAATCTATATTTTCAAATGACATATCAATTGTCTATTGCAGTATTGTCTTAAGATAATAATCGGGGTAAATTCCATTTTCCAATTATTTTATTTTATTGTACTTACCACTTTCAATTAAATGATTATCTGCACTTCTGAGAAGTCAAAATTTTCCTGTATTAAACTTTTTTCTCGAATAGTTTTGGACATAGGAGGTCATACCATAGCAGAAAATGGAAGCCGTTTTGACCATATATACAATAGATTTAAGTCAAAATTCCCTAATACATTAATTGATATGTATGGTAGTTTGCAAATTTTGTAGTGCAGTAGGTTTTCTGTGCAGTTATGCTAATTAAAACTTTTTCTCTCTCAAAATAGCAACATATGCTACCCTAGATCTGAATTTTGAGTTCAAAAATATCAACCATGCCTACAGGATTTAACTCATTATAGAAAAAGTTCTAGTATTAAACTTTTGATTTTTTTTTATTTCAATAGGGAAAAGATTACTCCTTTCAGGCAGAAAAATGAGGCGAGGTAGTGGGTGTGGTGCTCGTGCGCTTACTTGTGTGTTCAATATTAAAGAGTTCAAAATAAAAGTTCTCAAAATAAAATTACCCTAAAATGTAAAAAATAAAGTGATAAAGCTAGTCGTTTCCACATCAATACTTACTGTTTCTATTACAATGAACCTAGTCAATTTTTACAGCAAACGTTGACTCGATGTAGAATAGGAGTCTATTTTTTTGACAAAATTTGCAAATGACAACTACAAAAATCATTTTAAAATCTTCTTCTTAAAACAATTCTTTGATCTAGATCGAAACGAGACTTCAAAGAGACTGAGACATCAGAGATGCGATCGTTAAAACAATACACTGATCGCTTTGTCCAGGAGCGTCTGTGAGGACTTCTGTTTACAATGATTAACGTGTGGAAGCATCTTGATAAAAACATGCGTCACATGAAGTTGATTCCTTTTTACACATTACATTGTGAATCACTATTCTAACGGGGAGGAATATATATATATAAATATCAAAGGAAATACCAGAAATAGGAAGTTTAGGCAACTTTGCGTAATTAAAACAATTCCACAAATATAAGTTTCTTGTCACTTGTATTCCTTTTAGATTTGAAGCCAATGGTGAAGCAAAGTAATATGGTGTCAAACCACCAGACATGAAACCTAGATGGTGCGAGTATCAGCTAGTATTTGTTGACATATTATGGTTTCTTCAGTATTCAGTTATAACCAACAAGTTTTAATGAAGCATTCAAAGGTACGGACATAGAATTCAGGTGTTTTATACTCAGTAGCACCAGAAGTAAGGCAATTTAAAAAGTTCTTCTTTTTTTGCTATATGTATGTTTAAATGAAAATATATCTTAAGACGTCACTTCACAATTACTAATAACCATGAAAAAAGTGTAAAATGAAATTGTTAGTCATAGGTGAACTTTAAAGTCTGACATTATGTACTCATTTCACTGCACTTTTGACGTATATATAATGGTTATTGGACAGAACGACCAAAATTTATTTTAGCTCCTATTTGACTTTTGTAAAAATAATTTGGTGGTGAATAATATAATAAGTGCTCTCCTTGATGAAAATAACGGCACAACTTTCATGCTGAAAATGATTAAGATGATTTTAACGAATAAAGAAAAGTCTCTTTTTAATTGTTCTACTAGGGGCGTTGCTGACTGGTGGAAGTGCGATATATGTAGTACTCGGTATGCGGAATATTTCAATAAAATCTCTGCACTCATTAAAACACAACTACGATGAAATTATATGAAATCTGGGAAATTTGACTTCAAAATACACACTAAAGGAAGCCCTACCAAACATAAGGTCATACCTCCCTCCCTCTAAATTCAAAGATAATCGGGACGGAAACAGTAGACCTAATATCACGCACAGTGCATCTGTATCAGGAATTGTCACAAATAATCGTACAATGCCACACTCCAAAAGTGATTCTTCGACTGAAAATGTCACAAGGGCTTCTACGTCTGAAAATTTCACATAGGCATCTACGTCTGAAAATGTTACAATTACTTCTATGTTCAATGTGATTTATATACAGATCCTTTTAACCACTCTGTTCAATAGAGGATCTGACATAAAGGTCATGTTCGGGTGACCTTTTTACCACATGTACTTCAGAACACATACTTCACAAGGAAAAAGTGCTTATTAGAACATTTTATGTGGATTCGATCTATTATATCATTCGAGACTTTTGAATTACAAACCCTCGCCAAATCATTTTAATATTGTGTAATAAGTTGTACTGAAATACTATGATCAATACATTTTACTTTTAATATTGTTATTGGTAATTCTTTGATTTATTGTTGTCGGCCTAACTCTGTAGTAATTATATCTTTTTACCGTATAGTGTCAATTGAGTAGTATTAGGGAGACCGGACCGGGTTGACACGTATCCCTAGGACAGTGGACAATTAATTCACAACTGACACTTGAATTCTAAATGCCATCTGTTTATCTTCCGTGTTTTTGTTATTGTTATATAATCCTATGTGTTATGCTTTGTGTTGAGTTAGTTAGGGTCTAGAGCTCGGACGGCACGGGTCGATTTTCGGATACTCCGGGAGTCGCCTACCGACTTAATAAATTCATATTTGGAAAATTATTCTGCATCTTTGGAGTTCGTCCTTTTAATCGAAATATATCACAACGACGTCATCTCCGTTGTGAAACATACATTGTCTACACATTGCTACGTCAATCGATAACGCCTTTTCGTCCCAGTATGCATAAACTTTTAGATTTGTTGTGCTCTTTGGACGATATTTTAATTTAGGGCGGGATGTTTGTTTGGGTTTTTGTAGTTGCCTTATTTGTTTGTTTGTTTGTTTTGTTTTGTGACTACAATATATTTATCCATTTGTGGTTTTGTGGGTTTTTTTTGGAAGGCAATAAAAAACAACAAATCTTAATTAAAGACAAACTTTTAATTGTTTTCCATTAAATTCATCAGAAAATATAATAATTAACAACAAAGAGTAAAATAAAGACATTGCAATGGGTGTAAACAAGTAGCATGTGTAAAGGTATATCAACATCATAGAGATCGGTCACAAAGGGTACGAACATTGAAGAACAAAACTTATTTCAAAATAATACACAAATGCAAACTGTTTGATGATTAGCATTTGGAATGAATCTTGAACACGAATACAAGCACACACCATCACCATCACATACACGCACATACTCGCTCACACACCCATACCCTCACACGCACACACACACACCCTCGCCATCACACACACACACACACCCCCTCACCATCACATACATAGATATATGGAATTTTAACAATAAAAGAATACATGAAAGAAATAACAGTTGCGTCCGTGAAATATTTTTTCAATATTTGCTTTCTATCAAAAGTAAACTACATTTCAATATCCTAATCTTCAGATTTAAATGACGGGTTGGAAAATTAGCAATATATAAAAAAAAATCAGCGTTCACCATCCTACGTCATGGTAGTATGCCTTGTTCGACTTAGGAGACTTATGTCGACTGAGGCATGAACAGAAACTGGAATAAGTAACGTTAAAAGCTATGTTGTTTATAAAACAATGCGTAATCTATTATCGGAATGTTTACAACAAAAGGAATGCGTTTTTGTTATTGCAATAAAACAAAGACGAAGTTCGTAGAACCTTATATTTACTTATTGGTAATTACTGCATAACTACATACCAGTAGCTATCTTTTATAGGTTTATTTGACTAAAAGACAAAACATTCCATTGATACGAATTTCATGTAAATAAGGATTGAAACAAATAATCGTATCTATAAAACACAATAAATGGCATACGATCAATACATCGCAAATGTTATGATGTCACAAAAAGACTACATTTATGTTCTAATAATGCATAGCATTAATACGTAAAGATTTAATGAAGAAAAAATATTGTTGTGACGGATTAAGAGTCTAATATGTAGTATTTCATTGTATATTAATTTGTGATTACAGCTGGAATTTCAAGGTTTATTTTTGCGAAAGATTTATATTTCCGCACAAAATTATGCTCGATAACATGTAGGCCTATGTCTTCCATTCATTCACACAAACTTACAATCAGTCATACAAGATCATTGATAAGGCACACACAGTGTTTCTTTATATATTTGTTTTTTGTGTATACACCTTATGACATTATGTTTTAACACAGTACTGAATTACATAACATCGTCGCACAGATATAGGACTTTAGTGTTCATTTCATCTGTCATTTCAGGAAACGTAAAGAATTTATTTTAATTTTTCGAGCTTTGGCGAGTAATTATAGAGAAGAGTTTCATAAGTTATTATATGAAATGAACAAACAATTTGAAACACTTTTGATCACATCACTACAACAATCTTCATTTTGAAAAAAAAAGAAATCAAGGGAAAAATTGCTGCAAAAATCCAGCAAGGGCAGCCATTATGTCCCAGAACCTGACGTCACTACACTGTTTCTGCCATTTTGACGTTACAATAATTTTCTGCTCGGTACGACCATATATATTATATCATTATTAAAAAGGTATACATGCAAAGTCTTAACTTGTTTATTTCTAAACATATTAAACATCGAACTGACTTATTTAGAAATTGGACTGTGGTGTTAAATCAAGAAAACATTTCAACTCGACTGATTTATGCAGTAAGTATAATCATACAGTTTTACCTTAAGGCATAAACAGATAAAATATACAATTTGACATTATGTTGTAACAGAAACTAATAAATGTTCATACATTGCATTATATCTTAAAAAACGCTAGTTTATATAATACAGTCTGTCTCCCGACAATACAAAGATTAGTACAGACACCTAAGCGGACATTTGGAGGGACATTTGATGTTCATAATGTTTCAACATTGCGCGAAAACATATCTATAAAGAAATCCATGCATTTTCCTCTTGGATATATGATGGTTATACAATAAGACACTATTTCTTAGTAAAAGCATTAAAGTATTTCAACGATACGTAAAATTAGCACTTCAGTCCAGATCATTCGTTTAACATTGACTTGACTTGTGGAACAAACAATCTCAACGGAAACATGCTTAAACAGTTATAACAAACATTCATACTAGTATACGTATTATGCTCAATTTGTTCAGATAAATTACTGCCATCAAAGAGTATACTCAGTAACTATTGCGTTTTGACATTAAATGTAATATAACATTCAGACATCATTTATGAATAACTTGCATATTGTTATCATATCAGAATTCGGTAAACTAAAATACAATGAAATCACATTAGCATCGGAACAAAATATGACACATGCAAATGTGAATAGACGCCAAAATATGGACTTTAAGGAGAACAGGCTATATGCATTGTGCGAATGAAAAGATACAAAACAAACGATTGGCAATATTAGCCATACGTGTCCGTCCATTTTCTCAATAATTTACAATAAAATAAACAACGAGATATTTGGCATTAGCATCTAAAAATGAAGATATTCTATTGGTTTCAGAGACAGGTAAGACAATCACAATCTTCTGTACTTATACATATTTTAACATTGTAAGAAATAAAGTATAACGTTTCACTCTCGTAATTATCGTATTACTTATGTCTAAAACAATGTATTATCCGACATATTTCTGCTCATTGCACAATAGACAGATATTTCGTGAATGCCTTTAAACTAGGCAAGTTGCCAAGTTCTCGGCACATCTTCTGTTAATCAAGATTTTAAAGCGTGCGATGAATATTTTAAAGCCAAAATGAACATAATCAAATATTTTAAAAAGTTGCACTGAATCAGGTTGAGGTCGATTGTTCAATGAAGAAATAGATGAACGATAGAAATTGTTGTATATAAATTAACGCTAAATATAAATTATGAACACAATCACTATCAATAACTAGTTTGGATCTCATGGCATATCATAAACCAGTATTTTTAAAACACTTCGGTCAAAAAGATTATTTAGTTGTCACTAGCAGAACTGTAATGCTAGGAGAACCCAACCCATCCAGGATAGAAAAAATCTTTGTAATCTTTGCTGAATTGTTTCCGTAACCCCGATCCTTCTTTGGCTGGCCATTGATAGAAAGTGACCTGACCACCGGTCAGCCACGCTGACCACCAACTAAATGTACCTACACTACTGATCATGTGGTCACATGACCCTAAAATGGACATGTCTACCACAGGTGAATTCCCCTCCATATACTCGGACTCGATCCCTTGGGGTATATGTTCTTTTGTCCACTTCATATCATTTGAACATATTATGAACAGTGGGTTTTTAAAGCCTTTTGATAGGAAATAGTTGACTGCTTTCTTAAGGTAGCTTTCACTAGCTACCATATAGCCGAACTTATGATTAACTAAATCTCCCCTTCTCACATGAACACCTATCAAAGTCACGTTGGAACGAGATACCACTTTATGTTTCCTCAATACATAATCAATCACTTTGTTTTTCTTCTCCACAATATCATCCTGAAATGTGAATTGTTTCCTGAGAGAAGTTGAAGCATTGTAGAAATACCTCCACGACTGAAGATAAGCACCGAGTCGGAAGTTGTTGTTTGATGGAAAGGAGGCCATACGTTCGTCATACCCACAATTCAGTCTTTCTCCTTTTCCCACGAAAGTTTTACAAAGGTCTTTTTTATTGTCTTTAAAATTGACATCAAGTTTAAACGTTTTTGCCAGGTATTCAGTTTTCCCAATAATCACGGACATTCCTTTTTTGGCAGCTAATCCATATATGGTTGCGAACATGAACATATGGTTTCCAAGGCCGCCCATGAAATTTGTACACAAGCTATAGTTGGCTGACTTGTTAGGAGTAATATTTGTAGGAGGGTGTTGTGTTGGCATGGCAACACTTCCGTCTACAGATGTAGAATTTTTTGACGTCGCTGAATCACGTGTTGTGGTTGTTGCAGGTTTGAAAGTGTTTTGTGTCGTCTTACCTTTTGGCTGAAGTTTCGTTGTAACAATATTCGATGTTGTATTTCCAGTAGATTTTGATGTGTTGTTTCCTGTAGGTTTTGTTGTGATGTTTCCTGTAGGTTTTGTTGTGATGTTTCCTGTAGATTTTGTTGTGGTGCTTCCTGCAGATTTTCCTGTGATATTTGCGATGTTATATGTGAGATTCTGAGCAGATATATTACTTGACGTTGATGTAGTTCCCGTTTTAGAAATATCTAATGTATAACTCCGCATACTAGGTAGAACTTCTATCACCCTGGGAGCTATTTCAAACGTACTTAAGGTCCTTATCATTGTGAGGTTTTGTTTTACTAAGTACCTAAGCATCGATGTTTGCAGACGACCCGGACCGAAATTCATTCCAACGAACAACACCACACTACACACTAGTAGGCAGTAGCCAAAATCTGAAAAGACAAAAAAAAACCAATGGTAATGCTAAGAATCACGAAGGAAATATAAAGAAAAAAAGATTTTAAGACATAAAGTTTGATCTATATATCTAACAGTTAAGTATGTATTTCGAGACATCTCCCAATTCTGTGAAAAAAAATAGAATAACATTCCATCTCCTTGAATGCAGGTGACAGGGGTTTCTCTTAAACCTAACAGGGATATCTGCAATTTTACCGGTGTGAGATTTTCCTATCTCACCTTAGGGTAAAGACAACCTACAACAAATCTGTGTACGTGCTCACATAGATAGCGTAGGAGAAAAAGAAGCATTCACCCATTTTTGGGTGAGACAGGAGATCTCAACTCTCGGGATAAGATGCTTAAGCTGTCGAACACTTTGTGTTGTGTTTGACAACTTAAGAATCTTACTCATCGGGTTGACATATCCCTGTCTCAACCCAAAGAGGATGAAAGATTGTATTAATCTGAACCCGATCGTAAGATTTCGTTATACACTCAGCAAGTCGACCAGCCAAACTATTACATTCGGGTTAGGATACCCCCTCCTAACTTGACATATGTCCTACCCATGCACTAACCGGAAGTGTAACCGGAAGTGCGGGTATCACATGCTTAAGCACAGGGACCTGGCACGATTTTTTAAAACTAACAGTATACATACAATTGTATATATATATTATAGTATCAAGGGTATGAACTCGGCGGTCGAGAAAAACGGACCTATTTTTTTAAAACCGTGATTATTTTAATACATGGGCTCTTTACAGCATTGACGGATATCTTACCTTAAAGAGAAATAATTTATCTTTCCATTGAGTGCTTGATGAACAAAAATTGGCCAAGTATTGACGAAGATATGGCTTGATGAATCGGGAAATTTACGAAAAATATGCTAGGTAGACATTTCCCTGTCCGGTCGAAATGTCGTCTCGGCTCTAATGGGTACCTCAAAAACCAAGCCAAAACCACAAAATCTACGCTTGTGGTGGTAAACAGTACCAATAACTGTGTTCATCCACAATCCCCTTTGGAGGCGTCATGACCCGTAATTTGTAGAAACTCCATTTAAACATCGTGTAGCTCACTTACTTTAACCGTCACCGCCATGTTCATTTGTTCTTCGGAACGCTTCTCGAGTTTACACACAAGCACAACACTACATAATTTGCATAATGTAGTCACAATATGTAAAGTCGAGAAGCGTTCCGAGAGAAAAATTAACATGGCGGTGACGGTTAAAGTAAGTGAGCTACACGAAGTTTAAATGGAGTTTCTAGAAAGTATGGGTTATGACACCTCCAAAGGAGATTGTGGATGAACACAGTTATGGGTACTGTTTACCACCACAAGCTTAGATTTTGCGATTTTGGCTTGGTTTTTGAGGTACCCATTAGAGCCGAGACAACATTTCGACCGGACAGGGAAATGTCTACCTAGCATATTTTTCGTAAATTTCCCGATTCATCAAGTCATAACTTCGTCAATACTTGGCCAATTTTGTTCATCAAGCACTCAATGGATAGATAAATTATTTCTCTTTAAGGTAAGATATCCGTTAATGTTATATTGAACCCATTTATTAAAATAATCACGGTTTAAAAAAAATATGTCAGTTTTTCTCGACCGCCGAGTTCATACCCTTGATACTATAATATATATATATATGTATACTATTGATTAAAAATTTTCGTGCCAGGTCCCTGTGAGCTTAAGGGAAAATATATCATTTGTCCTGACCATACAGACACTAGCCCAGACTTTGAGGAAGATAAATCCCGAAATACAAACTAACAAATCTACAACAAAGCTTTGCATAATCATACATGTAAGAATTCAGCGATTTCGCGTTTGTCACAGCGGTTTAATTCCGTGTTTAGATTTATATGTGATTCTACTGTACACATATTGGCATTCTTTTGCCGTGAATTATTTTTCGCGATTACTACTTGCCCGCAAAATATGCAAAATTAAATCGTACGCAAAAACCGTTGGTTTACAGAAATTTGTGTATGATGTTCTGTACAACAGAAGTCAAATATGCTTATAAAAAGACCAATCTGTTCAGATCACTGTTTTATAAAACATGTAGGTTTACATGATACAAATATTGACTTTTTGTAACAATTTCGCGTATTAACCTACAAAAAGTCAATAATTGTTTTGTTATATGAAATGACGCCTCTTTAAAAAACAAATTTCAAGGAAACATAACTACTATAATTTAAACAAAAAATCAAGAAAATCTTCATTCACATATCCTCTGTATGTACTTTTAGTACTACTAGGCTTCTTCACAATATACGCAATCTTCGAACATATGTCTACATTAAACATGTGTATGGTATTTTTTCTAGTCCTACCTGGCAATGTTATCTGCCATGTTTGCTTAAATTATGGAAATGTTTAGTACAGAAAATTGGCCTAAATACACCAGTTTTGATAAAGAAAATATATCAGTCACTTCTTTGATTTTTTAAAAAGACAAGAATTTCACGGAAGTGGATGTGTCACCTGCACAGCATCACAAAAAATAGTTTAAAGGGCCACTACCTTTCCGAAACGGCTTTTAATTTTTAAAATAGGAATGTAAAACGAGATCAATAATTTTGTAGAGTCGCAGAAGTTATTAACTATACGTTTACTAGCACACTTATCATCACCTTCAGAACTGTTTAATTAGAATAAATAAAATGTTAATTTTCATAACGCGGGTCGTTTTATGTTTCCCGCCGTCGTCCTAAATGCCGCGCGGTAGTTGACTATCACTGCGCCAGACGGCAAAACAGCGAAATGAATCTCCACTTTTATCGTACATTAGACAGGAAATCTTGCGTATGTTTGGTGTTGTAACCTCATCTTAAGCCATCTATATATATATTCTTTTGTTATTAATGTTTTTAAGAAACCTTTAAATTTTGCTCCGGAAAGGTAGTGGGCCTTTAATACAGTTAAAAATATTGTTAATAATTAGGTGGAAGTTACCAAGTCCCGTAACTCTTGCAAATATTGATGGATTTTGACCAGTATCGAACCCATTAAAGACTTCATTGATATAAATCAATATCCTAATTTTGGTTGAAATCGGACAATAAATACTAAGTCATCAAGCGGAAGCCATAGGTTTATCTTTTGTGATGATTTTAAAGTCCCGTAACTCTTGCAAATATTGACGGATTTTGACCAATATTGAATCCATCTAAGATCTCATTGATGTAAAGCTATATCCCAAATTGGCTGAAATTTGGTTGACATTGAACAATAATATCTAAGTTATCTTGCGGAAACCATGGATTTATCTGTTTTGACAATTTTAAAAGTCCCGTAACTCTTGCAAATATAAACGTACATTGATCATTATCGAACTCACCCGATATCTTATTGACATAAATAATGCATAAAATTTGGTTGAATTTGAACAATAAATATTTAAGTTATCGAACAGAAACCATGGATTTATCTGTTTTGACGATTTAAAGCCCATTTACTCTTGCAAATATTGACGGATTTAGACCATATTCGAAGTCATCTGGAATCACATTGATATAAAGCAATGTACCGAATTTGGTTGAAATCGAACAATAAGTTATCGCATGGAAACCGTTTCCCGGACGCCGACGGCGACTAGTAATACGTAAGTGTCGCCCTTGCGTTGCAGGCGACACAAAAAACTAGAATTTTCTTTTGAAAGGAAGAAGTAGATAATGTACCTGGTAATTCTACCCAGAACAGCGATTTGCTATTTCTAAGTTTTTCTTCATTTTCTCCGGCATTCACAATTTTCATGGAGACCTTTTCGCGCCATTCTCCGATTTTTTCTTCATAGTATATGAAGAAAAAGTATCTGCCAATCAATAAGTTGGATTTGGTATGAAACAAATAAAAATTAATTATTACTTCATGAAGTAAAATAAGTTTTACTAATTTAAACATATTTTATTTGCTTTACTTGGTATTTGACAAAGAGGATTGGGCACAAATTCTTACAATTTATAAAAATACATATTGAAGGCTAGTTGTTGCTTAGTACCGACTTATTCATAAAGATAATTTATTATGATTATATTGGTTATTCAATGGATTTTTTTTCATATCAAAAAGCAACGTCAAGGACCTCCTCGGACTTTATCATTGCATATCACCATGCTAACCTCCATAAAATGTTAGGAGTATTACCAAACCGTCGTGTGGATTTATACGGAATGCCATTCCTCTACAAACACAACGACATTCTGTGTAGTGTCTTATTTGACATACAGTGTCTCTAAGTTCATCATTAGCCTTTTTTCAACTTACTTTGAATAATTAGTTTGAAGAGTAACAGTAAAACGATAGAAAGCTAAAGTTTTATAGGTAATAAATGTTGTAAAACAGTTAAACGACAGAAAGCTAAAGTTGTAGGTAATGAATGTTGTAAAACAGTAAAACGGTAGAAAGCCAAAGTTGTAGATAATGAATGTAGTAAAACAGTAAAACGGTAGAAAGCTAAAGTTGTAGGTAATGAATGTTGTTTAAGTATTAACTTGAATAGTTCTTTTATGTTATGGAGACATAACACAAAAATCTGAGTGTACTTTAAATGAACCGCGAAGCGGCTTATGATGCGAGTACACTCAGATGTTTGTATTATGTCTCCATAACATAAAAAAATCTATTCAAATTAATCCTTATAATTCAATTTACTAAAGGTAATCTCTTCAATACTCAAAAGTCATTTTGAGACTCTTTTGTCTATGAAATCATTACGCCGTCATCTCAGCCAATCAGAAGCAACGTCACAAACGGAGACGCCATTTTTTCCTTTATAGGCTGATAAAGTAAATGTTTAAGCCAATGAAAATGCTCGTAACAAGCAAAATTGAATTATAAAACAATAAAATTGTAGAAAGCTAAAGTTGTAGTCAATGAATGTTGTAAAACAGTAAAACTGTAGAAAGTAGAAGGCTTGAATTGTAGTACATGAATGTTGTAAAACAGTAAAACGGTAGAAAGCTAGAATTGTAGTAAATGAATGTTGTAAAACAGTAAAACGGTGGAAAGCTAAAGAACAAAGAACTTCAACAGCTCGCATCTGCAGTAATGTCCGCAACTTAGAGAAAACATAGTATACAGTAATATTAATGTAGCAGTTAACAAAACGTATAGCGAAGCAGTACATTGTAAGTGAAGTAACATAGTACGCAGTATACTGTATAAATACAACTAGCAGTAAATGTATACTACATATAATTATACAGTAAAACCCCTATAACTCGAACAGCAGGGGACCAGGTCAATAGTTCGAGGAATACGGGGTATTCGACTCATCCGAGGTTGGTCACGATCGACAGTTAAAATGTCCGGTTTCAAACTATGACAAACAATGCATGGCAATGACATTTTAATTACCCTATCTTTCAACATTTTGGATTTCTTTATTTAAGTGTTTTATTGATAGCAATATCAAGTTGAAAAAAATGTATAACATAAATTTAGCGTTTGAAAAAGCTAACGAGAAAATAAAGCCCTAAATCAAATGTCATTCACATCAGAGTATGCGATTGTCATCTAGGTTAATGTACAATATCCATATCGTTTACATCTTTTGGCACATTGTGTTAGCCTGTCGAATGAAACCAACAAAGAAATATTTTTGAAAATAAACTTTTATAATAAGGCGGACGTCAGCAATATCTTCCACCTCTTTTGTCATTTCACAATGCGTACTTTCTATTAACACTGATCAACAACTTCCGTATTTTCGTATTTACATCGAAGATTATTACGAAAGAAACATCAATAAGTTAATGCCTTTTCTGAAATATTTAAATAAAGTTAGCTTCAAACAACGACTTGCAATCTTGAAGGTTTTCGAGGAATCCGGGTTCGAGTTAGAGGGGTTTTACTGTAGTAGCAAATGGTCAATCTAAATGACCTATACATGTAGATACATTGTCCTCAGATACGACGGCGAGATTGTCAGCCATTTTTACCGAGAATGTCACGATTTCACGCCTTAATACACGTTACAGTAATAATCTGTAGTGATTAATTAAAAACATGATTTTTATCTAAAGTTGAACACCGCACTATGAGTCGGTACTTGTATTTGGACCTTCCGCATAGTGTATGCGCACTAGTACACATACCCATGGGGTTTCACAGTGCACGCATAGTGTACATACCCATGGGGTTGCACGTCTTTAGAAGAGATGCCAGATATTAACACAAAACGCCACCAACCAAGAAATGTAAGAAAGTTTGGGATCTAGTATAATCTCATAGGCGCATTCAGGGAGAAGAAACAGTGCATGCATTTGGCATTGTGCGTTTCAACATTCTTACATTATCGTTTCCGTAAGCGCCAACTAACAAACCATAGAGAACCCTTGGCGATGACCAACTGGCAATCAGAGCATTAGTATGCAGAACCTTATTGTTGAAGGTATTTTAGGTCAAGAGAGGTTTTTTGGCGTCTGGAGAATATGAATTAGGCCAAGTTTCATAATCGTGAGCCAGAAAATAAAGCTCAAGAGGTGTCATTTGTGTAGGGTTTTGGTCCTCAAACCCAAAGCAGTTTAAGACGCAACTATCTTCTGGCAAGATGGTGGCCATGGTATTTTGAGATACAAACGGTGTTAACTACGGGGCGCCGATTGGGACTTTATCTTTTTGAAATCAAAATTAATTTTGTGTACACAAAATCGAATTCTGTCATAACGAAATCATTTTCGTCTTACAAAATTATCTTCCAGCACACAAAATTCACTTTTGTCTACACAAAATTCATTTCTGTCATGACAAAATTCATTTTTGTGGATGAAATTGAGTTTTGTTAGACAAAAGTGAAAATTGAACACAAAATTCAATTTTGTGTCATAAAAGTCAAATTTGTCACCGAATCCAAATATTGATATATATGCAAATGAACTGTCTCATCACGATTTTGTAACGTGGCCTCTCATTGGATATAGTGACCGTTGACATGACGTGCGTACACGGTCTTAAACCAATGTGTCAATACATAATGGATAGGCTGCAAGCACCTGTATTTGTATCATCTGTTTCATTCTTGTGTATGTTTAAAATACTTCTTGTGAAAGACGCATGCTCTGGAATATAATTTATTTGACCTAGTAGAAGGGGAGGGAGGTTACTATATCAAGTACAGACCGATTAGGTACATACAGAAATGCATACTCTATGCTAAATAGTCTTTCAAGGGAAATGCACGTGAATTGTCATAAGTGTAATGATTACGTACATATTCAACAAATATTCGTTCACTATCACAACTTCCAAGTCTGGTTACCCTTCGCCTAAGAATGAGCGAACTGTAAGCGTTTCTACCAATCGGTTAGCAGCTTACAAGTAAAAGTCAAACATGGACTAATTTGCATACTAAACTGATGAAATTGAATTCTGTCGAGACGAAAATGAATTCTGTCCGCAAAAATGAAATTTGTCATAACAAAAATTATTTTTGTCCACTGAAAGATACTTTTGAGAAACAAAATTCATATTGTCATTACGGAAATTAAGTGATTAAAAAAAACACAGTTTTTAGTACGACGAAAGTGATTTTGTTACGAAATAATTCAAAATTGAATTTCGTCATGGCTTAAAAAGGTGCAATGAAAGCTGTAGGGCAAAACTGATATGTACATCCAGCCTTTTCGCATGACCTAGCTCCTATCGAATTCTTTCTATTTATAGAAGTTGGTCTGGGAAATAACCCTATTTTTCGGTCCTATGTTGAACACCTTTGGCCTAAATACATCACATTAGAGTTGACCGATCGCTAGGTAGTGTGTGGTCACGCCTCATGTCCGAAAAAGCACGTGATTCTATTCAGTGACGGCTGACACTTCGTACCACATACAAAGCAAAATGCAAAGTCACGTGCGGTACTCTCGTGGTTTGGTCGACCAACACATTCCATCTAAAACATGGACCTTAACCGGAAATAAGTCAGGCTGGTTACTAAGTAACTTGTCCGGTATCACTCGACTGGTTGCTAATTAACTTGTCCGGTATCACTCGACTGTGTGACACTATTGATAGAAGGTAGTTAGTGTGACACAATCGCCGGTGGATAAAGTTTAGGGACATCTGTCCGAAGTCTCCCACCTATTCATGTCTGACAATATCAACATTTCGGACAGCCTTACATCTGGACAGAAGGACACAACACGTGCTTATACAGTCTAATTCATAACATCCATTTGATTTGTTTCTGTTGAAGTGCATGTATGTGTTTATCGTTTCATATATATCATATGTATGGAGATTTTGAAAACATGAAAACACTGAATTGTCTGAACAAGTTATCGTGTGGTAAAATATTATGTTCAAAGTTTTTTAGTAAGCGAGAAGTTATGCTGAATTCGGCGATTTGAGATACCGAAATGACCTCCCTGCAGGTAGAGCGTAAGAATTATACCTGCTGCCCCTATTGCATGATCGTAAAAGGCGACTAAATTTAGGATCTTATCTTTTCTTTCTCCCTAAATTACTTTGTTCATCCTAGAGTCTCCTTTGACACCGCCTCACTTTTGGCCTTAAGTTGAGCGCTCGCCCCTGTGAGGAAGGCTTTGGGTTCTGTCACCTTGCCGAGACACACCAAAGTCTATAAAAGTGGTAGTTTCTGCTCCTGCTTAGCGCTCAGCATAACGGGAGTGGGCCGACTGGTTTGTCCGTTGTCAGTATAATGTGACTGGGTAGGTGTGTTGCTTGGTATCTTCTGTGGCATGCTTCAGTGATATAGCACTATAAAAAGGGCAACAGTTCCACTATACAGGAAGACACAACACGATTAAACCACAACCACAGTCTTCCAAAACACGCACCTCGCCCAACATACACGCAACACACCGCATACATGGGAGGCCGTCTTTACATGACCATAGCTGTTAATAGGACGTTAATTAATCAAACAAAAAAATGGCATTGGCCAAGTAAGCATGTCCCGTTTTCTGGCGACTGTGACATCATTCTGCTTTTGATGTCACAATCGTAGAATGGTGGAATTAAAAATCATACACAGCTCACGCCGTTTTAGGTTAATCTTATAAAAACCTCATTTGATCAAGTAACAGGTATACATAAATATAAAAATATAAATAATTATGAAAACTTCTCTTATGAATTGGAGTGAAAATGATTCGTATAAAATTTTCGTGTACTTGACGTCACGATACTAATAATAGGCTATACGTCACAAGTGTTGACATTTAGAGGGTGAAGACTTATAGGCTTGCCTATTGTCTGATTCCTTTGTTATTAATAAAATGTGTTGAAATGTAAATTTAGAGGGTGAAATCCTCTCCACTACAAAATGGACTAGATCTACTTACTTCGTTTATACTCCATATGGTTGTGTTTCTCTTTCTCCTTTATTGAGTTCGGCAACCTGCAACAAGAAACACAACTTATTTATATAATCCAGCGGAGAGAATTGATCTATGTTACATCATTCCTGGCAAGAGCTTCTACTAGGATTCAAACCCGGGTTTTCGGTGTAAGGCTCTAAATCAGTTCTCGCCGAGTACCAATTTTCGCCATCGCATCTGTATCTGTGCGAATTCCATGCAAATTAAGTCAATAAAGCTTTCTTCTCATAGAAGACACTACCATGCTGATTTCCACAAAAAAAAAATCACAAAATTCATCTGTGATCATACATGTACATATGCAATGGCGAGAATTGGTAC
This sequence comes from Argopecten irradians irradians, assembly GCA_004382745.1. Taxonomy (NCBI): domain Eukaryota; kingdom Metazoa; phylum Mollusca; class Bivalvia; order Pectinida; family Pectinidae; genus Argopecten; species Argopecten irradians. Next base: position 75,111 of record SAYR01002563.1, read on the forward strand.
CCGGCGAGAACTGGTCGCTTGCCAGTACTGACTGAGGCAAAGAAGTGGGTACTCAGGTGACTGAGACATCATTTTCACTTTCGTTTACTCAAGCACTAGCTGTTAGCTGCCGTTAGAATTGTGTAGAATACGTTTGATTGCCCAACACTGCACGGCATATATAATTGTTAAACACTTACATTCTAATATTATTTGACATTCACAAATGTTTATCATCACAAAATCTCGATTTGTGAAGTGCCAAAAAGATCTACCTAGAAGCCAAAATAGCACCGTCGGCCGTGACGTCATAGGAACTCTTCAATACTTTCAAAACTAATTCCCGCCTTTTTTCTTAAGAAAATATGTGGCATCCGCATCAAATCAGTTCAACTAATCAACATATTATGCTAGAATCAGTATTGTTTTTATTTTTTAATGTACGTTATTATGTACTTTAAAAGTTTCAATGAGTTAAAATAAAGTTTCAATGAGTTAAAATAAAGTTTTAATGAGTTTAAATAATAAAAAATAAATAAATTGTTCAAAAAAAGCAACAGAATAGATCTAACATTAGAAAGCAAAAGGTGTATATGAAAGAAGGAAAAAACTCAAATCACATCAACTTAAAAAAAGTGCTGTTCGATATCCGTCTGAAATGTCCCATCTAGAGATCTATGGATTTAAAACATCTATAAACGTGAGTATCATTACAACCACATCATTTTCAGAGCTTATAAACCTGTGACCATCGCTCCCTCCCTACACGTAATGTATTACATGTTTTATGCATGTAATTAACAAATCATAGATATCGAAATAAAATATAGACATGAGTAATTCATTGTAACAGTTTATCGATTAAATGGCGGCATTACTGAGATGAATCGTTTCAATTGAGTTTTTTTTATAAACAACATAACCAAAAAAACTTCATTTGGGAGAGTATATAAACCAAAATAATAATTAATACATATTACCATACTTAAGCTTGATTATACACGAGAAACAAATCGAGTGTCAGAAGTAATCAAAACAGAAGTTTGAAGTAGAGTTCAGTCCGATTGTAAGTTAATAACGGTCACCTAAATTATATGTCTGTGAATGATTTCCACGTCAGTCATATTTGATCTTAACAGCTGGTCAATGTCGTCATGTCTTAGTCGATCGATGGCATGAACTGTTGGTTTAAAATCCCGAATACCTTGAAGTACAGGTTCATTGAAATAAAAGGAATAAAGCAAACAAAACAAGGTAAGTCACAACGGTCCTTCCCACAAATATTACCATTGAATACAAACAGGCCAGACAAAAGCTCACAATATTACAGTCGTAAAGGGTGGTCATATTGTAATGTAAACACATAAATTCCATATGTTACTTGGTGTATTCATAAATATATATATGTACAAAATATTTCCATACAAAATAGAGCATTGTTGATCACTGATGACCTCGCTTGGGGTCTCCTCTCCGGGGCTATATGTTTATTAGGTGGGAATCCTAACCGGCCATTTCAATAAAAACAATGTTAACAAATTGAAATTCTATCCCAAAACTGACGATTTGTCAATTTGATTGGTGTGTTCTTGAATGTTTAATTGTTGCTTGTGAAGATTTACCGCCGAATTGAAGCAATGTACAATTTATCATGGCCTAATTGTCAAACAATCAAGACCTTCAAATACCTTGGTGTTCATTTCACCAACAATTACTTCACTTAGTTCAATTTTAAAGTTATATGTGCCGTATTTTTCATACTCACGAATCAAGATAAGCTTTTAATATGTTGTTCATCACCAAAAATTACCAACTTTTTGAAAATTACAGTACTTTCAATGCATAGGTTTTAATTTTACATGTACAAATAAGAGCTGAAAATGATTTTTGGCAGTACTGCCAAAAATCATTTATTTACATCAATAGTGAAGTGAAATGAGTACATACGGTCAGACCATGAAGCCAAATTGTTGTCTACAATTACATTACACATTTTTACAATGTTATTAGTAATTGCTAAGTGATTTCTGCAGGTATGTTGCCATGTAAACATATTTAAGGAATAAAAACACTAATTTTACAGTACAAAATTTCTGTGTTATAACTAACGTTTATAAGTCATCTGAAGCCATTTGAATGATTTTTACAGCTTTATTCATCAAACCTTATGGTTTTTAATAGATTAACAATGAAAAAATAGAATGTCAAAATGTTCGCCCAATTATGGCACATATAACTTTAAGAAACAACAAGAGCTGTTGGAGAACAGCAAAGTTCGCCTATTCAGAAGAAGTTGATGTTCAAGTATTTACTATTTAAACATGGAAATATGACAAATTAACAGACTCAAAAAAAAACCTAATGGGCCCCAAATTGGCTGTATTATCACGTTCAGCATCCATACACATTAGGAAAATAAAATCATAAACATTTATGATGACTTAAGCTTAAACAATTGACGAAACAGAAACTTGCTCAAAAACTTAAACGTGAAATGGGACGCCAACGCTGACGCCGACGCCGACGCCGGGGTGACAACATTAGCTCACCCTGTTCTTCGAATAGGCGAGCTAAAAAGAAAATGGTATAAAAGCGATGTATGGTGTCATTGCTAAATATCAACGTTACAACCTGTCCATTGGTTGTAAATTAGAGGTTTTGAGGTTTGTGGGTACTTGATTATAAACTCTTAGAATGTCTCCACCTTAAATTTTGTAAACACATTCTTAAGTCCAACTTCATGGGAACTTGGAAGATTCCCTTTAGATATCAGTATTAAATTCGCAGGATTGGCTACTGGGTAAGGATGATAGATTCGTCGTAAAACAAACGTATAAACCGTTTCAGATTGCTAATAATCTAAAACTCTCCGAAAAGTATCAATTATAGAATTGACACGCATGATTTGATTTGGGAAAACTATTTAATTGTTCTTCCTTCACGTTTAGCCAAGACCTAATGTAGAACATTTAATGTAAAACCTTCGATTGAATGTGGCAGATACAATAATATACCGAGAGAATGTCGAATTTTTAACGGCATTGATGATCAATTTTATCTAATAGAACGAAAATATGTAGATAATATTATACTCTACACTGGTTCTATTGGTCAAAACGTATCGTAAGATTTCAAAACTTCAGTTTTATATTTCGCCACTTCAGTGTTCATGTAACGTGTGGCATTTTGTTTGTCATGTTATATGTATACATGGCCTAGTGATTTATAATCCTGTACATTGTGGTTTGTGGACATATAATGCGCTTATAAATATTGGCCGACATGACTTGGCAGTGTTAGCGGACACTTTATGATACCCCTAATCATGTAATAAAACATGCCATCTCTACATGTGTGTAATCTCCACGATTACAGTGATGGGGCTATCACTGCTTACTTCGTTGATAACAACTCTAAATATACCTAAAAATTAATATTAATATACCTTAAAATTAATATTATTTCAATATCTCTGCGTCTATATTTATATTATTCTAGCAAATATGTATGTAATTAATAATTATTTTGAAATAGTCCATTTTATGTCAAAATAGAAATTGATGCCTGTTGTATCATGTTGTCTGTGTGATTAAATACTGAAGAATCGCTGTAAGCTTCAGAAATGTCCAGTTGTTATTTGTTCGAGCAAGCCGGTGGGAGTATGCAAATCCCTGTACTAAGTTAGGAATCACACATAATGTGGTAATAACAGATCACTAATATTGATATCTGTGTATTAAATGACTCAAATTAGTCTTGATGGATTCAACATTTTGAAGCTACACGTGGAAATATGTTGAATAATGAAATAACTACACGTAGGATATCAATTTAATCGACTTTAAAACCAGAGCCTTATTCGCGTCCTTCTGAGCGGTACACAGCTGTTCATAGGGGTGTGTCCTTACTTACACATCGATTCTTAAAACAAACTTTCCAATCGACACTTGAGATCGATTGGCCGCCCATGTATGAAACAAAGAGCCAAATGATTACTCTGCAGTGTAACACATGGCATTATAGATCTGTGCGAGAGCGGCTATCACGCAGTGGTTGCCCTGGGTTCGATTCCTGGTCGGGACACTCGTCAAGAACGTGCATTTTGTCTCCTATTACTTCAGTTATATGTACATACATATATTTTTATCTTTTCTGATATAGCTTTTGATTTTCAATGATGCTAGAGACATTCTTTATTCGACAAAAAAGGTGTTCGAGTTATCCGGGGGTTTGTTACATAGATTATATAGGGGCACAATTGGGACCACGCGATCAGTTTCACGAATGGGGGTATTCGAGGAATGCGAGTTCGAGTTAAAGGGGTTATACATGTAATTTTGTCTACTCTGATACAACCTTTGTTTTTAAATTAGTTAAGATGCTTTTTTTCTCTAAAACGAAACAGTCTCTCATTGACAGTTAAAAATCCAGAAACCAAGTGATTTTAAAATCACATGACTAAAATTATCACATTGTACTGCTAATTGTGTATGAGTAATTAAAATATACTATATATTAAGACCTGTTTGAACTTAGATAGGCTCTAATGCAGATGTGCTGGTTTTTGGAAGCCCTCATGAATAAAATCAGATTCACGATTTAGCACTTAAGGTTCATGTAATGGCTTTAACCAGTGATATTTTGCAAGCCTAAAACGCATTACTGTGCTGCAATTGAACAGAACTAATTTCATTAATTGTTGGTATATACCCTGGCTAACTGTCAGTCTTACTGTAATTTGTGAAGCTGCTTGTAAATTTCAGTAAAATAAGAGAAAAATGTATAGTTCTGGAGAAGACATAGAACTCGTGTGAATTGCATTGATGGAACCAAATAAACATGCTATCGTGTTCAGTAGTGACTATGCCAGGTACTCCAACAGTTTGTTTGGCAAAATCGGACCAGCGAATAGCGCAGGAGCCTATTGCTGTAAATGCAAATGGTTGCTTTAAATGGCGGATCACAAATATAGCATATAAAAAGACATTTTAATTGATACAAGTGCTCTTATATACACTATAAGGTACTCTGAACATGACAAGAAGAATATTTACGAAAAAAAATAGTTAAAATATGGACTTTGAGGCTCTTTCCGGAAATTTGCATTTTTCGCCCCAAACAGATTGTTTGAACTATTTTTTTCGTGAAGAGTCTTCTTGTTATGTTCAGAGTACCTTTTGGTGTCTATAAAAACATTTGTATCAATTGAGATGGCTTCTTATATGCGATATTTTCGATCCGCCATTTATAGAAGCCATTTGCATTTACTACACTAGGCTCCTGCGCTATTTGCTGGTCCGATTTTGCCAAACAAACTGTTGGAGTACCTGGCATATTCACAACTGAACACGATGGCATGATTATTTGGTTCCATCAATGCAATTCACACGAGTTCTATGTCTTCTCCAGAACTATACATTTTTCTCATATTTTACTGTATTTTACACGCAGCTCCACAAATTACATATCAACAGTAAGACTGACAGTTAGCCAGGGTATATACCAACAATTAATGAAATTAGTTCTGTTCAATTGCAGCACAGTAATGCGTTTTAGGCTTGCAAAATATCACTGTTTAAAGCCATTACATGAACCTTAAGTAATTTAGGGATATTATCTACAGGATTATTGCAAAACCGGTTATTAAAGATGGTTACGAATTCCTAGGTGTCACGTTTGTTATTGTGTACGTTTAATCGGTGTACCATTATTCCCCCAGCGGACCACATATGTAAATGTATGTGTTTCACGTCCCATTGTCGGGACATGTGTAGTTTAGGTGGTAGAGTAAACGCATGATTTATTTATTTCATTCCAGTGGCCATGAATGGTTTTGTGGTGTAAAAACATGGTGATGTTCCTTTATCTTCCAATTACATATGCATGTACAGTAGTAATTTTGTACTTAAATTAAGTTAATGATCATTCAAATAATACACAAGTATCGCCGATTTATAAACGTGAAAGTACACATGTATCGGATAGTAAATATGAACAAAGAAAAGAATGGCTAGGTCACTCATCCGTGACGTTGTCATACCTGTGTTCGTGTTTCCTCGGAGTACCACGGGTTTTCTATTATGACATGTTAGATTTTTTATACGGAATATCCATGAATATACGTCCCCTGTTGGTGTATGTCGCTGAATCTCACACAGATTTGATGATACAGCTACAGGTGCGACTCCACCACACCTGTGATTCTGGTGCATGAGAATGTCTGTGTACCTGTTAGTCCGTCTATATACCCGGGGCGTGGACTACAGGTACACAACACAGGACGTCATTCACGATATAGTCGGGCTTTTTGTGGATACAGTATAATCAAGGATTTATAAGTGAGATACGTCCTTGGTATAATGGAGCACCATAATCGTTGTCGCTCAGTTATTAACCTGATTATGGTCTATCCGTTTACCCGACTATACTTTATGAATTATTATAATGTCACGCAACGTCGCTAAAGAAATGGGATGTATATTTCTTATATATACTGTATATACATATATACATATAAGTACACATACATTCCTGATTTAGGTTTTATAAACCATGAACATTCATTTCCAATTCTTTACAAATGTCATCAAGGTGTTATAGATTGGAATAACGCCCACCAAACGTAGATGATGTGTACACGTACCTGTATCTGACACCATGGTCAAGCGGCGTGGTTAATTTGGCGAAAACAACATCAGATTGACCAGCAGCTAAGACGTCTACCACCGTCACGCGTCCTGCTACAGACCTGTTGTAATATATAACTATATATATCAGCCGTCAAATCAAATCCGGATACTCTCAATTTTTTTTTTATATTTTTTTGTATTTATTATTTTTTTGTCAAACATTATATCAATTGTACATTAATCGCATCCTCATGAAATATGAATAGTTATCTTTCATGCACATCTTTCTCTCTGCTCTTCTTTCATTCATCAGTATGAATTGTTTGAGTTTTTTTATATAGAGGAAGGAGGGAGAGAAAAAATAAAATAGAGAAAAGAAGGGATAATGCCAGGGATGAACTAGAATGAAGAGAGATTATGAAGAATAAGAAATAAATGTAGATATATTCTTATATGAGAAATAA
>SAYR01002563.1:87182-90639 GCA_004382745.1 Argopecten irradians irradians
AAACATTAAAATGACGTCAGGAAAAATTGACGTGACGTCAGGATTACGATGACGGTGGGGCAAAATGGCGGCCTCTACTGGATTTTCGAAACACATTTTGACGTGGAACTATTTGTTAAGTAGGTGTTTGTAGTTATATGATAAAAAGTATTTAAATTTGTGTTTATTTCATATGAGATTTTATGAAACTCGTCTCGAAGTTTTAATTTTTGCGCGCCTTAATAAAAACTTTTTAGACTCGTTTCATAAAACCTCATATGAAATGAACACTTATGTAAGATCCTAACCGTTATATGTATGGTTTATTAGCGGTAGCTGCGCCGTATATTCCAATATTACGTTTAAAAGTGATTTTCCTAACTTTTGTAATGCTTTCCTTTCAATAACAGGATTTTATTGATCAAATTGGACGTGCGTGATATTTTTTAAATATTTTTCATTCAAGCAGCTGTTGCTCGACCTTATCAACGTGTTTCCGTATGCATCAAACATTCCATGGCGAATAAATTAGAATAAATCAGAAGGGAAAGAAACATCAAATTACCTTAAATCTATAATATTAATATATGTATGGACTCTCTTGTATCGGGCAGGTAAATACTCGGAATGTTATATCGGTGATCGGGTTTCATGGTGATTCTTTCCTAAATAGATATATTTTCTGTAAACTATTAAGATGAAAACATCAGCACACAACAAAACGTCTTTAAAAAGAAAGAACAGAAAATGGTAGGAATTAAAAACTAGAATTCGTTATTGGACGCACTTTGACGGGCTTTTTACCAAAAATGAATTCCCGTCAAGGTCATAAATAATAACAAACTCGGTAACCCTTTATCACAACATACTAAAATAATATACAGGTCAAATTTCATAGAAAAGAAGTAGTTTAACGATTTTGCCCCTGTGACATTGACTACAGGTCAAAGTCAATCATATTAACAGACTTGGTAGCCATTTATGTTAGCATGCTAAAGACCTAATAGTTATTAGGTATCTGATAAAAACAGAAGGGACATGGAAAATAAGATAATACGCTAGAAACATTTGTATGTCCTATCTAAACATATACCAGTTTGATATTTGCTTATATTTTGTCTCTAAATAGTAAAATTAATGAAAGCAATCTTCACATCTTTTCGACGACAGATTTTTTTCTATGACTTACCTCCCTTGAGTTCCGATGAGTTGTGACGTCATCTGAGACAATCAACAACCGGAAGCCGGTGTGCCGATCGCGGAACTGTCAACATGCATGTGTATTTTAGCCACAGGTCTTAGAACTTACGGAAATACACACGGAGAAAAATATGTTATATTTCGACTTATTGGGTAGCGTGATTTATCCCCTACATAATGACACATTATTGACGTCATAACCTATAAAATGACGTCACTATATGTTAATGATGATGTCATTAATGTCGAGTACATATATCATGTGGAGTATTATGTGAGGGGTTAAATATAAGGTAATTTTTTCACGAATGAATAAGTATTACTTTCCTATTCAGTCCACCCTGGAGTAATACAACTGTGCATGTTTGTAATTTATAGTTTACACATAAAATTAACCGGGGAGTTTTGATATACATACTGGTAATTTTATGTGCAAAATAAGATCGTAGTGAAAATGGACAATTATTGCGGCCAAACCTCTTTAGACCTACGTTTTGATGAAAAAAATCATCCGTTACAAGCATACGGAGACATAAAAAATACACTCAGATTATTTATCTTTTGTGTCTTTTTGCCCCCCATTTTCGTCGACTGAAATGTTCTGCGCATTTAAAAGAAAAAAGGGTCCTCCTAAACAGTTTTCATACTTCACTTTAGGGATTCAACTGCATGCAGTTCAAAAAATCTCAGCAAGACAATTAATTCATTATTAAATTTCTTTGTTCTTTGAGTTAAACAACAATGTGCCGATGGCGTGAAGCCGGTATGTTCAGATCGATCAGGGTTGCATAATGATATGACGACATTAACAATATTATCATTATTTAAATGCGGGTAATTTAAAATCGAAAAACTACAATGTTAAAAACGCTCTAAAATTATCAAAATAAATCGTAAAACTCATCACAGCCATTGTAAATAGTAATATTTTTCCTTTTTGGGGGAGACCTTCGGACACCAAGCGCCTTCGCCGCTCGTAAAATCATTAAAATACATCATGAAACTCATATCTCAGCCATTCTGAATCGTAATATGTTTTCCCGGGGGTCTCCCCCGAACCCTCAAAACACCACAATGATCGCCAATTTGGCCAATTTGCGTACTCATTTATTTCCTGTTATATTCTACATAGTACATTTGCGTATATGTAGAATACACATTTTACCGAATTTTTTTAAACTAGACCCCTAAATCGTCTCATAGTGTTCAATAGGTTATCTAGTGTGTCCATATTGATATAAACTAAATAATTCTCAAATCACTGTGGACTGTTCGTATACTTTTAAAATTTACTTAATGGTCGACAGGTTTGTTATTTCCAAAACTGCGCACGCTTAGATAATATATAATAAAGCGGTCTTGTGAATGATTTGTGTTTTATAAGAAATATGTTGTTTCATGGCCCTGTGTTATATTAAACATGCATATCTTGTCCATGAGTACATGTCATGCATATTTGGTCATTGTATCTAGTAGCTGTGTTTTGTCCCGCCTTTTTTATCGGTCGTGCGTGTAGTGTTACTTTTGTACATGTTATTCTATTTTCGTACACGGAAAGCACCGAAATTTTGTCGAATAAATCCGTAAAACTCGTTACAGAACTTTAAAAAATAAATAAGCCTAACCCTTTCTGTGCGGTGTTCTGAAGGATTAAGTTCCAAATAGGAAATAGAGGTGTATAGTACATATATAAGGCGGGATAGGGGCACGTTTGTCGCGGTATGATAGGATTTTAGAAAGGGTATGAAAGGTGGCGGGGTCTACTTTATATGCATTATATGTATGTACATGTAGCATGTAGTGTCATTGATGTTTTGGTCCATTTTCTTGCAAACTTATATTTCTTATTGTTGATATAAACTTTAAAGTCTATGTTTAGAGTTTTAATTTACAGACAAAAGTCAAGCGTAACTTCCTCGAACCTGAGTTGACACACCCGTAGCCTACACGATGTCAAATGACTTTTGACCTAAAGAGTATAACGATTTTATAGCCCAGAATAAATATGACGATTAGAATGAGTAAACGATCGTTTTAAATATATTAGGGTATGTTATAAATTGTATATTATATATACGGATACATGCCCACTTATCAATATAGCAATTACACGTAGCGCGACTGTTTTAAATATATCTATAATCGCCAATACCGCAACATTGCCCCATGTGAATGTCTCAGATGACGTCACGAATCTACGGCCACCTGGTGATATCAGGGGCGATAAGCGATGCGATCGTTCTAGACAAGGGTCGTTGTGGACTTCGTTTCAAGCACA
>SAYR01002563.1:90649-111953 GCA_004382745.1 Argopecten irradians irradians
TTATATTTTTGCGTATGTCACTAGTGTAATATGACCTGGAGCGATTTTCATTGGCTGGAAATTCATTGTGACGGCAGACAGAAACATTAAAATGACGTCAGGAAAAATTGACGTGACGTCAGGATTACGATGACGGTGGGGCAAAATGGCGGCCTCTACTGGATTTTCGAAACACATTTTGACGTGGAACTATTTGTTAAGTAGGTGTTTGTAGTTATATGATAAAAAGTATTTAAATTTGTGTTTATTTCATATGAGATTTTATGAAACTCGTCTCGAAGTTTTAATTTTTGCGCGCCTTAATAAAAACTTTTTAGACTCGTTTCATAAAACCTCATATGAAATGAACACTTATGTAAGATCCTAACCGTTATATGTATGGTTTATTAGCGGTAGCTGCGCCGTATATTCCAATATTACGTTTAAAAGTGATTTTCCTAACTTTTGTAATGCTTTCCTTTCAATAACAGGATTTTATTGATCAAATTGGACGTGCGTGATATTTTTTAAATATTTTTCATTCAAGCAGCTGTTGCTCGACCTTATCAACGTGTTTCCGTATGCATCAAACATTCCATGGCGAATAAATTAGAATAAATCAGAAGGGAAAGAAACATCAAATTACCTTAAATCTATAATATTAATATATGTATGGACTCTCTTGTATCGGGCAGGTAAATACTCGGAATGTTATATCGGTGATCGGGTTTCATGGTGATTCTTTCCTAAATAGATATATTTTCTGTAAACTATTAAGATGAAAACATCAGCACACAACAAAACGTCTTTAAAAAGAAAGAACAGAAAATGGTAGGAATTAAAAACTAGAATTCGTTATTGGACGCACTTTGACGGGCTTTTTACCAAAAATGAATTCCCGTCAAGGTCATAAATAATAACAAACTCGGTAACCCTTTATCACAACATACTAAAATAATATACAGGTCAAATTTCATAGAAAAGAAGTAGTTTAACGATTTTGCCCCTGTGACATTGACTACAGGTCAAAGTCAATCATATTAACAGACTTGGTAGCCATTTATGTTAGCATGCTAAAGACCTAATAGTTATTAGGTATCTGATAAAAACAGAAGGGACATGGAAAATAAGATAATACGCTAGAAACATTTGTATGTCCTATCTAAACATATACCAGTTTGATATTTGCTTATATTTTGTCTCTAAATAGTAAAATTAATGAAAGCAATCTTCACATCTTTTCGACGACAGATTTTTTTCTATGACTTACCTCCCTTGAGTTCCGATGAGTTGTGACGTCATCTGAGACAATCAACAACCGGAAGCCGGTGTGCCGATCGCGGAACTGTCAACATGCATGTGTATTTTAGCCACAGGTCTTAGAACTTACGGAAATACACACGGAGAAAAATATGTTATATTTCGACTTATTGGGTAGCGTGATTTATCCCCTACATAATGACACATTATTGACGTCATAACCTATAAAATGACGTCACTATATGTTAATGATGATGTCATTAATGTCGAGTACATATATCATGTGGAGTATCATGTGAGGGGTTAAATATAAGGTCATTTTTCACGAATGAATAAGTATTACTTTCCTATTCAGTCCACCCTGGAGTAATACGACTGTGCATGTATGTAATTTATAGTTTACACATAAAATTAACCGGGGAGTTTTGATATACATAATGGTAATTTTATGTGCAAAATAAGATCGTAGTGAAAATGGACAATTATTGCGGCCCACCTCTTTAGACCTACGTTTTGATGAAAAAAATCATCCGTTACAAGCATACGGAGACATAAAAAATACACTCAGATTATTTATCTGTTGTGTCTTTTTGCCCCCCATTTTCGTCGACTGAAATGTTCTGCGCATTTAAAAGAAAAAAGGGTCCTCCTAAACAGTTTTCATACTTCACTTTAGGGATTCTACTGCATGAAGTTCAAAAATCTTAGCAAGACAATTAATTCATTATTAAACTTCTTTGTACTTTGAGTTAAACAACAATGTGCCGATGGCGTGAAGCCGGTATGTTCAGATCGAGCAGGGTTGCATAATGATATGACGACATTAACAATATTATCATTATTTAAATGCAGGTAATTTAAAATCGCAAAAACTACAATGTTAAAAACGCTCTAAAATTATCAAAATACATCGTAAAACTCATCACAGCCACTGTAAATAGTAATATTTTTCCTTCTCGGGGGAGACCTTCGGACCCCCAAGCGCCTTCGCCGCTCGTAAAATCATTAAAATACATCGTGAAACTCATATCTCAGCCATTCTGAATCGTAATATGTTTTCCAGGGGGTTTTCCCCCGAACCCTCAAAACACCACAATGCTCGCCAATTTGGCCAATTTGCGTACTCATTTATTATCTGTTATATTCTACATAGTACATTTGCGTACACTTGTATATGTAGAATACAAATTTTACCGATTTTTTTTAACTAGACCCCTAAATCGTCTCATAGTATTCAATAGGCTATCTGGTGTGTCCATATTGATATAAACTAAATAATTCTCAAATCACTGTGGACTGTTCGTATACTTTTAAAATTTACTTAATGGTCGACAGGTTTGTTATTTCCAAAACTGCGCACGCTTAGATAATATATAATAAAGCGGTCTTGTGAATGATTTGTGTTTTATAAGAAATATGTTGTTTCATGGCCCTGTGTTATATTAAACATGCATATCTTGTCCATGAGTACATGTCATGCATATTTGGTCATTGTATCTAGTAGCTGTGTTTTGTCCCGCCTTTTTTATCGGTCGTGCGTGTAGTGTTACTTTTGTACATGTTATTCTATTTTCGTACACGGAAAGCACCGAAATTTTGTCGAATAAATCCGTAAAACTCGTTACAGAACTTTAAAAAATAAATAAGCCTAACCCTTTCTGTGCGGTGTTCTGAAGGATTAAGTTCCAAATAGGAAATAGAGGTGTATAGTACATATATAAGGCGGGATAGGGGCACGTTTGTCGCGGTATGATAGGATTTTAGAAAGGGTATGAAAGGTGGCGGGGTCTACTTTATATGCATTATATGTATGTACATGTAGCATGTAGTGTCATTGATGTTTTGGTCCATTTTCTTGCAAACTTATATTTCTTATTGTTGATATAAACTTTAAAGTCTATGTTTAGAGTTTTAATTTACAGACAAAAGTCAAGCGTAACTTCCTCGAACCTGAGTTGACACACCCGTAGCCTACACGATGTCAAATGACTTTTGACCTAAAGAGTATAACGATTTTATAGCCCAGAATAAATATGACGATTAGAATGAGTAAACGATCGTTTTAAATATATTAGGGTATGTTATAAATTGTATATTATATATACGGATACATGCCCACTTATCAATATAGCAATTACACGTAGCGCGACTGTTTTAAATATATCTATAATCGCCAATACCGCAACATTGCCCCATGTGAATGTCTCAGATGACGTCACGAATCTACGGCCACCTGGTGATATCAGGGGCGATAAGCGATGCGATCGTTCTAGACAAGGGTCGTTGTGGACTTCGTTTCAAGCACATTTTATGGAAATTACGTCAAATACAACTTGTATTTTTTGTTGGAAACCATAAAGTGCACCACAATAAACAAACATCAACACAAAAATAGCATATTTAAAATCTGTTTTTATCACCTTTAAGATCATAAGAATGGAGGTCAAGGTCACCCTATCATACTTAGTAGGCATTTATGTCAGCATGTTACGTGCTTAATATCAGGTCTCTATGCCTTCTAGAAATTCACAAGAAGTCATTTAAAGATTGTAGGATTTTTGTCCTATGTGACCTTGAATATATGTCAAGGCCAATTATATTAACAAGCTCAATAGACTTTTATGTTAGCATGTTACAAGCATAATATTAGGTCTCTAGGCCTATCGGAACTTCACAAGAAGTGTGGCCTCTGTGACCTTGAATATAGGTAAAGGTCAATCATATACCATGGTAGGCATTTATGTCAGTATGCTACAAGCCTAATATTAGGTCTATATGCATTCTAGAACTTCACAAGAAGTCATTTGAAGATTTTAAGATTCCATATGACCTTGAATGACGGTCAAGGTCATTCATATAAACAAACTTGGTAGACATTTATGTCTGCATGATGCGGGCCTAATATTAGGTCTCTAAGCCTTCTAGAACTTCACAATAATTCATTTGAAGATTTCAATTTTTTATCCCTGTGACATTGAATATAGGTCAAGGTCAATTATATTAACTGACTTAATAGTCATTTACGTCAGAATGCTACAGGCCTAACATCAGGTCTCTAGGCCTTTTATAAATTCACAAGAAGTTATTTGAAGATATTAGGATTTTTGGCCCATGTGACCTTGAGTGAAAGTCAAGGTCATTCATATTAACAAACTTGATAGCCAATTATGTCAGCATACTATGGACCTAATATTAGGTCTCAAGGCCTACTAGAACTTCACAGGAAGTCATTTGAATAAGTTAGGGGTTTTTTGCCCGTGTAACCTTGAGTGAAAGTCAATGTCATTCACATTAACAAACTTGATAACCATTTCTGCCAGCATGCTACGGACCTAATATTACGTCTCTAGGCTTTCTAGAACTTCACAAGAAGTCATAAGTAGTTTTCATGGTTTTTTTGCCACTGTGACCTTGAATATATGTCAAAGGTTATTCATATTACAAACAAGGTAGCCATTTATGTCAGCATGGAATATGACTAATATTAGGTCACTAGGTCTATTAGAACGGCACAAGAAGTCATTTTAAGCTTTCAAAATTGTTGGTCCCTGTGACATTCAATATAGGTCAAGGTCAATTATATTAACATACTTTATAGTCATTTCTGTTAGCATGCTACAGGCCTAATATTAGGTGTCTAGGCTTTCTAGAACTTCACAAGAAGTTATTTGAAGATTTTAGGATTTTCGTCCCATGTGATCTTGAATGAAGGTTAGGTTAATCATATCAACAAACTTGGTAGCCATTTATATCAGTACGCTACAGGCCTAATATAAGGCCGCTAGAATCAACAAACTTGGTAGCCATTTATATCAACATGCTACAGGCCTAATATAAGGCCGCTAGCTCTTCTAGAACTTGAAAAGAAGATTTTTTAATGATTTTTTTCGAAAAATTACACTTTTGAACTTTGTCCCATTTTTCCAAACGGAAGGTGACGTTTTACAGAAAAGTGTTACGTGGGTTATTTGCTCCATTTTTTTATTCTACATAACATATCAAAAACAAAAAGAAATTTGTCAAACCAAAAAACGAGATATAGGCATAAGTTTGAAATCAGAAGAGAGGTCATAGCGGCTATATTGGATTTTTGACCAACATAAAAATGCTGCTGTCACGATTTGCTGTCACACCTCATGCCCTACGCTATGGTGACACGTTCATTGGCATATCTCTTACTATAAAAAATGAAAAATATAGAACAAAAATAAAAGGTAAAGGGATGAAAAGCCTTAAATTATTGTGTCAGCTTTAAGAGCAAACTTGTATACAATTCAGTATATATAGCGTTGCATACTTCATGGAGAACTATATGTTATTGTGCACTGAGAAGACCCGTTCATATATAATACACATACCCACTGTCTAACACATCGGAGACATGTTTAGATATAATAATACACACAACCACTGTCTAACACATCGGAGGCATGTTTAGATATAATAATACACACAACCACTGTCTAACACATCGGAGACATTTTTAGATATATAATACACACACCCACTGTCTAACACATCGGAGACATGTTTAGATATACTTAGGATTAACACACTTCCCACTCCACTGATATAGGGCTACATGATCCGTCATGCAGCTCAACTCATATACCCTTACAGACATATTTGGACTCTTCTCGATCAGAGACTTGCACAGCCTATGGTGAAAGTTAGGGGTTAAGCGATAAGTATCGGAGTCGCAGAGGTCTTCAGTTAGCGGGTAAGGTAACTTTAGCTTTATTTACACACTGTTTGTAATACAAATCAATGAACGTCTCCTTGCACAGGTAAGATTGTATTCTATTTTCGATTTCTAATACATATGCATCTAAAGGATTAAGGCAATTAATGTGGTCGGAGTCCGACTGAGTATACTCCCTCCTCACATCTGACGAACCAAGTAATTAATTTACTGAATACGAAATCAACAGGTAACACAATCGGAACACCTCACCCGCTTCTGTAAACTTAGTCTAGTTTCGTCGAAAATGACAAGGTGTTCCGATAGCAGGTAACATTGCGAACTTCCACTTCATGATGACGTCATCATAATGGCGGCAATGGAGAAAAGTGACCAAAATCGAAAAAACAACTTTGATTTTTTGAGAAAATTATATCCCAAATGAAAAAAAGAAATCCATTGCCCAAACTTCCAAAGTTTACAAAGAATACGGGACATGATGTCATCCAGATAACGGCCGTATTGGATTTTAGCCAAAACGAATTTAACTAACATAACTTTAATTATGGTTTGTGGATCAAATGTGACAAGTGGCGTACCATATTGACTAGAAAGTTTTTATTATGTAACGAATGGACAATAAAGAATTCATCTTTATATGAAAATTCAAAATAAATCATTAAGCATAGATCGAACGTCTTTCAGTTGGCATTCATAACCAGGACAGAAGCAAATTCCACGAAGCGCTGTAGAGCCTCATGTTGAATTTGCTTGAATTTTTAAAAAAAAAAAATGGTAAAAATCATACTCTTCATAGACTACATTGTACCATACACTTAAAGGGTGGAAAGCTCACCGAGACAAAACTTCTAACCCACCTAGCTTTAGCGGCTAAAAAATCACATTTCTAGCAAATCTTCACCAAAGTGATTACTACTATTGGAAATATCGATAATTTTCCTTTCAAATTCATCACACACAACTATATACAAGGTGCCGTCACTGAAATAAATGTCTTTTACATCATTATTTGTTCAGAAAAACAGAATATTGGAATATCGTAGCAATAGGCCACTGTGACCCTCGTTTGTAATCAAGTCAACAAGAGTTGCTCTGCTTCGTGCATTATTAACTGGCAGGCGAAATGATACCACATACTGAACCTGTTAATTACATAACTTACAAGTGAAGGGACTTTAGACAAAACTAGTCATGTCATCGTTGAAAAATAACACACTCTGTCCGCCAATGTTCAGAGAAGGACACTCATTTTCTCTGTCAAGAGTCTGCACTACAACATCTGGACAGCATACTGACCAAGCATACTGATGAACAAACAGCTGGTACAAGGTGTCCCATAAATTATGTTTCTAAAGGGTGATGCCACCTAATTTTATTCAATGATAGAATACAGAAATATTTGTATGTGTATACACCATACAAACTTGTGAAACGGTAATTTGAATAAAAAACAAAACACGTCAGCTAGAACACATGAGCTGACAACTGTCCTCTGTTGTGAAAATCGTTTGTATTTGTCTGGGTGTGTAAAGTTAATGACATAAATGAAATTCGGAGTACCAGGGAAAAACCATCGCCCTATGGTAAGTACCCGACAATTACATCACGTTGAATTCGAACTAAACATGGGGTGGAGAGCAAACGGTAGAAGCATAAGGCTTTTTATCACAATTGAAACATCTTTTTGGAACAAAGCCCTGCAGGTAGGGCGTTAAAATTGTACCTGCTGCCCCTATTGCATGATCGTAAAAGGCGACTAAATTTAGGATCTTATCTTTTCTCTTCTTCCTAACCGATTTTATGTTTCCTAATACCTCCCTTGGCACCGTCTCACTTTTGGCCTTGAGTTGAGCGTTTGCCCCTGTGAAAAGGCTCTGGGTTCTGTCCCCTGGACGAGACATACCAAAGTTTATAAAAGTGGTAGTTTCTGCTCCTGGTTAGCGCTCAGCATACGGGGAGAGGGATTACTGGTTTGCCGTTGTCAGTATAATGTGACCGGGTGGGGTGTGTTGCTTGGTGTCTTCGGCGGCATGCTTCAGTGATATAGCACTATAAAAAGGGCAACAGTTGCACTATACAAGAAGACACAACATAAATATACCGCAGTCTCCCACAACACGCACCTCGCACAGCATACACACAACACACCGCATACATGGGAGGCCGTCCTTACATGACCATAGCTGTTAATAGAACGTTAATTAATTAAACAAACAAACAAATTTGTGGAACAGTGACGTTCTACGGATTTATCAGCAGCTTTACTATATATTTCTTTCGGGTTCGGGTACAGGAAGTTCTCGGTACAAAGACGGGCATAGAAAATCTCATTCGCTCTGTTGTTTAGATATCATCTCAGAATTCATGCCATCCTCGATACTCCAGGGCTTCCGATCACTTACGATCTCTACACCCCTGGACTATCTCATAGTGAAATTGAAGGCAGCTCAGCGGAAAACATTTGACCAATCACAGGCTAGCAAATCTTTCATTTGAAGACTACAGAGAGAGCGACGCCTAACATCAAAGCCACAGAGTCAACCACAGTGTACCGTTATACGGCTCTTTGATGTACATCAAATGACTAAGTTACCTGCTCTATTCTGTTGCCTCCAGTTTTACTATGAGATAGTCCAGGGGTGTAGAGATCGTAAGTGATTGGATCCCCTGGAATATCGAGGATGAATTCATGCCTGCTTTGACCTTTATAGCAATCCTTACCTGGTATCTATTTGTTTCTGCTATAAGAGTTCCATACTCGGTGTAACGTCTTGTTAAACTCGCCTGTCATAGGAAGGTTGAACTGTTGGTGTACTTCCTTTGTGGACTACGTCACTATGACGTCAGTGTTTTTCCGCGGTGATTCTGGGGGAATACCTGAAATATTATGTACATCTATGTAAGGCAAAATTGTTTACCCAACAATAGGATGATACTGTACAGTACCAATCTCCACGGTATTTCATATATAAACCTTCTGTAATGTAGAACTATCTTCCAGTATTTATAACGTCTGCTAACTTGTCCTTTTTAATTTGATTAAAATCATCTGGTCATGGCTTGTTCGTTACTGTATTTGTCCGTTAAGATATAGTGCTTAGTAAACGAAGCCATGGACAGATACTTTTAATCAGATTGACATTTTCATTCCAACCAACAATTGACATTTGATGTTTTTATAACAACATTTAAGATGCTCCGCCGCCGACAGAGCATAAATGATATCGTGTGGACATATGCACACAAAATAATAATGTAAAATAATTTATTTTGCCTTTGGTGCATTAGCAATCAGTACTTCATTCCATATAAGAATTAATGCCACGGAATTTTTTCGGGATGTAATTAATTATTTTTAATATTTTTAACTTGAAGTAAAAATTAGAATCTTCTCCAGTTTTTTATAGTGAAAAAAAAATCCATTTGTCAGCGGTGGAGCATCTTTAATTATCTTTAGAGACATGTAATATTGTAATGTTGCTGTCAATTCATGTTTTACAACTTTTACACCGTTTTAAAATCTAGTTTCTTATGATAAATAGTTTGACTTTACAGAACATTAAAGATGGAATTGGTTAAAATCGTCGATGAATTTGGCAATAAAATGCATTACAAGCGTTACCAGGGACGAACTTACCATCCCGACTTCTTGGGTAATGTTGGTGACCACCTTACCGAGATAGCAGCTTACCAGGGCCAACCCGGAGATGTTCTCCTGTGTACATTTCCCAAGTCCGGTAAGAATAAACTCTTTTTTAACTTCAATCTCACATCAGTTAACTGACGCAGAATTAGGACTTGGATTAGGGCTAAAGTATATTTAACAAATGATATCGGGACGGAGCAGTCACTCATATACAAGCTAGTAAATTAATAATATGAGATTCAACTTATTAATATTACATTGCTATACAGTTTTATGCAAATAGTACATAAGAAATAAACATAGATGCTCTGGAAGTGACTTGAGATTCATAGAGTACGTCGTCCACTGGAGAGCATAGGTGTGCCGTCTGACTTATGAGAGTTACTTCCCTTCGTCTACCTCAGTCAGTACTGATTACAATTCAATTCAACTGTATTGCTTCCCTACATCCATACAAAAGGGATCGATAGCAAAACATACATGCACATAACACACAGCAGATCAAAACAACAACTTAAACGTTTATCAAGCCAGCTTTCCTCAGTTCAAATGACTTTTTAAGAAACAGTGAAATTATTTTTTCGCTGGGCTCTATTTTCGTGAAAGACAAAATTTTACAATTTCGTTGGGGTTCACATTCGTGGGGAGGTGTATACACAGTGTTTTATATGTTCTTTGCTTCAGGTCAAAAATCAGAAATCACGAAAATTAAACCCCCCAAAAAAATATAATATTTCACAGTAGTTTTATTTGATGATTGTGTTTCCGCCTGATAATATTTCCAGTAAAATCTACTCTGACTTGAAACAAGGAAAAATGATATTTGAACAAAGAAAAAATTATATTTGACTAAAAAAAAGATATTTGACAAAAGAAAAAGAAATATTTGCATTAAGTAAAAAATTGACTATTAAATGAACAAAAATTTATTTGAATAAAGTTAAAATGATATCTGACTTAAGAAAAAGGTTATTTGACGACAGAAAAACTATATTTGACTAAAGACAAAAAAGATATATGAATAAAGAAAAAAAATATATTTGACTAAAAAAGACATTTGAATAAAGAAAAAAATGTTTTTGACTAGAGACAAAGAGGATAACACAAACAGTGAAATGAAGCAAATGTTTTCGTCAGATTTCTGTACAACGTTTATATCGACAGGGACTCACTGGGTATTTAACATGGTCCAGATGATCAGAGCTAATAACTATGACTACAGTGGGACACCAGTCGTGATGGAATTCCAGCCAATCAGCGAGGTGGAAAGTCTGACGTCACCAAGAATGTATCTGACGCACTTAGGATACCATTCTATCCCTATGGCTGCAAGACAAGGCAACATCAAAATTATTCAAGTTCTGCGAAATCCAAAGGACACCGCGGTCTCATATTACGAATTTTTCAACAGTATGAAGAATGTGGCGTATGAAGGCACGTTTGATTGCTTCCTGAAATATTTCATCAGCAATGAATGTAAGATTACTATATTACCTTGGTAACAAGTAAAAACATTTACTTCTTTTGGCTGTCAATGTAAGATTACTATATTACCTTGGTAACAAGTAAAAACATTTACTTCTTTTGGCTGTCAATGTAAGATTGCTATATTACCTTGGTAAAAAGTAAAGACATTTACTTCTTTCGGCTGCCAATGTAAGATTACTATGTTACCTTGGTAACAAGTAAAGACATTTACTTCTTTTGGCTGCCAATGTAAGATTGCTATGTTACCTTGGTAACAAGTAAAAACATTTACTTCTTTTGGCTGTCAATGTAAGATTGCTATATTACCTTGGTAACAAGTAAAAACATTTACTTCTATAGACCAGCAATGTAAGATTCTATATATCAAAGTTACTTTCCATCGCTTCAACCTAAAACCAAGGGAAGTAACTCTGGTAGATCAATGAACG
Source organism: Argopecten irradians irradians (assembly GCA_004382745.1). Taxonomy (NCBI): domain Eukaryota; kingdom Metazoa; phylum Mollusca; class Bivalvia; order Pectinida; family Pectinidae; genus Argopecten; species Argopecten irradians. The sequence continues at coordinate 102,153 of SAYR01002563.1, forward strand.
CTATAAAACATTATAGAACGTTGAATCGTATTCAGATAAAACTTTATCCTCCCCAGTCGTTGCCGTCGGAAGTTCTATGTTTACGTACATGAAGGAATGGGAAGAAGCGAAGAAGGACAACAAAAAATTAAACGTTCTGTATCTCCGGTATGAGGACCTGAAAAAGGTTGGTTAAATTTATCATCAATCCTTAATGAAGTCGATTCAATAACTTCACAATTCGAGAAAAGTCCTACAGTATATATTTTATTTTATATATTGATTTTTATACAGATTTATTTTCATCCAGCTAAATGAATCTAGCCCGAACATAGCTATTTACTTATGATCATAGGAAAAGTGTCATTGAATGACATACTCGTGGAGTTAATTTGCTCGAAGATAACTCGGGGCGAGCTGTTTACTTTTGTTGTTAAATGAAATATTGAAATTTCAGGTTCATGATATTTGGGGTCAAACGCAAAAATTCTATTATTTGCACAAATAATATATAAAATAAAAAAATAGTTATTTATATATATTTAGTGGAAGCACCGTTTGGTGAATTTCACTAAAATGAATTATGTAGATCACAATGACCTTGTTCATTTTTTTCTTAATATTTTCATTATATATTAGATAAATTAAAATGTTTTTATTATGAAAATCAAAATTCTCAATTTGAGACTTTTATTATATTAAAGATTGTTTTATCGCACGGAGCGAGGGTAAAAAATGGGTCATCTAGAATGACAGACATTGAAGTTTGAACTTAAAATTGTCTAGGTTTTTGGATGTTTGGGCAAATTTGTACCCTTCTTTGATATATTAATATATTTTGATATTTTATGTTTTCTTTTAAAACATACCCAAAACATTATTAGATACTTTAACATATTTCAGAATCTTTCCGAAAATATTTTGAAAATAACGAAATTTCTAAACCTGGATCGCACGGAGGACTTCCTCCGAGGAGTGGAAGAGAATGTTCTATTTGAACGACTCAAGGAAAAACACGATTCCAACCTTGGAGAAACGGAAAGATGGAAAAATAACGCTGAGGGCGGGCGATTACCTGTATATAGAAAAGGTAGGTACAAGGTACAAAATTATCAAAACTGTATTACAAAACCTGCCTTAACGACCACCTCTGTATAATGACCACCTGCTTAATAAAACCAAAGTGTTAGGGTTCCAAATATTTTTTTAAAAAGTACTCAATGACGTCTAAATGAAATGAAGACGTCACACAATCGTCTATGTAGGAGAGAAATGTTTAATTCTGATGTTTGGTAATACCCGTATACGATCTTCTGTAGTTTGTCTTACTCTGGCTTTTACCAGTTTTACGACCATTCTGCGATTATTATCACTTACATTTTTTCCAAAACAAATCATTACAGAAAAAGTCTGGTGTTGAGCAACCTTCCTTAACATAATGTTTCCTATTGGGAATGTTACTTAAGTTATTCTATAAGAATAAGGAATTATCCTTATATTGGGCCCTGTTATGTTAAGATACATTTATTAGGGTACGGAATGGTCGTGATATTGGGCCCTGTTAAGTTAAGATACTTTTTTTAGGGTAAGTAATGGTCGTGATATTGGGCCCTGTTAAGTTAAGATACTTTTTTAGGGTAAGGAATGGTCGTGATATTGGGCCGTGTTAAGTTAAGATACTTTTATTAGGGTAAGTAATGGTCGTGATATTGGGCCGTGTTATGTTAAGATACTTTTATTAGGGTACGGAATGGTCGTGATATTGGGCCCTGTTAAGTGTTTTCTTGACCTGTTTGCGTAAAAGAAGTTTTATAGAGTTTTTTTAACTGTAATTAGCGGACATTATCGTGTTACTGGAAAATGCCGATCGGTTATTCGGCACAAGGTGCTTGTGAAACGCCGGATGCAATTCGTCAAGTCGTGGACCTATTTTTCCGTCCGGATTGCATTTGTTGATTTGTGGAGTCGCTTTTGTATTGTTTACATATGGTATGGTTACTTAGAATGATAATTTTGTGTATATTGATTCAGCCTTATTGTTACGCTGACTTTCATCGTATTATATAAGTTAATGCTAGATCTGGTGAGAAAATTGGTTAAAACTGAGACCACACATTGCTATGGTATCCAGCGTAAACATACACACTCACACGTACTTTTTTAGAGGAAATCTTCTTTCTTTGACAAAAATGTTTGTAGATATTTACAAGTAAATTAATAAACTTAGGGCATTAATAAAAGTTATAACATTCATGGAGTTTCAGCTCATTATTTTACAGCACTTTTTGATTAAGCGACAGTGAATTCATAATTTACCTTATCTTCAACGAACAAATGAAATGTCAACTGAACAGCCCTGATGCATCCAGTTTAATTGTAGCTATCAAACGGCAATCTGTCTTTTATTAACAATTAAATGCAACACTGTCAATTGCATACCGCTTAATCCAGCCTTCCAACCACTACATGTCAAAAATATGACAACCGATATCGGCAATTCATTCGTTTTTATTCATACCTTCTATACTCTCCCTACCTCCCTGGACAATATTTATCTGCATATTTCCATTTCATCCTCCATCTCTGTTAGTCTTATTGTAGGATGGGAGAAAAAAATTGCTCGTTTACATTTGCTGTTAATGTTCCCAAATTGATTCACTTAGATCACTATGACTTATTGAAAATGTATCATTCCATTTTACAAAAATAATTTTTCAGAATCTTACACTCGCAATTGAACCATCTATATACATATCCTAATACAACAGCGGGCCAGGTGAGTTAAATTTAACAGCGCTGGGTTGAATGGGCTGATGGACGCACCACTAAGCATTTATCATATGGGGGAGCACTATATTCGCAAGTAATGAGCAGGTTATTTAACAATCGATCCTAACTATTGTAATCCTGTTCAAACAAAGCGAATATAAGTTTTATTTATAGCAATTACTAGTTAGAGCGTGACCTAGGATGATAAGGGAAACATCGGGTTTGATTTTGTATGGCCCAAAATACTAAATAACTAAAAAGGGAGAGCATGTGTCATGGAGATTAGTAACTATTGTCAAGGATGGTAGATATCGCTAGTCGAACATTCCGCTCTGTTGGCTTGTAAAGGTGTTTATTGTGGTGAGTTTCTTTTTAGAGTGTCGTGGTGACGCGCCTATTAAGTGATAGGTATCGGTTCGTCTTCTAAGGGTGACCAGCTAGTAGGACTAGCGTAGCACTGGCAGGGGACCTCGCCGCTTCGTTTAGCCCTACTCTCTCGGAACTGTCGTAGTGACAGGGGTCTTTAGGTTTCGATGATTGTACAACGATCATAGAAAGCGACTTAACAGGCCAACACATGTTGAAAACAAAACACGTGTCCACTCTTAATAAAATATAACATAAACGCACTAGAAGATCACCTATCAAGAGGTATGCATGCACATAGTTAATCTTAAATGTTGATAATGATCGATACATTACATTCAACACCTAACGGTAGTTGTATTACAAACTTGTGTTTAATCGTACATACGACCTGCCCGATGATAATGATGAGATGCACATTTTGACGCTTTTCATTTTGAAATTGCAGTCATAAGTTTCGCTGACAACGGCGTGAACTACCGGACTTTGCTGTAATCAATTTATTACAGATATACTAAAAAACATTTAAACTCACCAAATTCTGACTATTTTTTTATATTCGTGGAGTATTCGACACTTTTGATGTCGGAATCAATTGCGTCGCATCCTGCTTTGTTATTGGGCAAGATTAATAACCTATGTACACCGCTTCATACCTGTCCAGCCAGTCTAATCCTCAAATCTAATTAATGATTATTTATCTGTCTTCAAATGACTAATTACCTTTCCCATCTGTCAATATATCAGAAAACGTGACGATGGAAGATTAAAATGGCGCTCAATCACACGCTCGACTAATTAAGTCATGCATTTTTCATGTGGTAAGCATTAATGCTGGGATTTAAGGGAAAAGCACGTTTGTATATGTAGCGCTGCTATTCGGAATTTACCGTGAAGCTTCATCATGAAATTAAATGTTGGTTAAATGGACTGCTGTCTCTTACAGTGATCTTCCAGCCGGGGCCTTAATGCCGACAAAAAAACGGTGCATGGTTGAATGTTAAGTGGTGTGGGAAATGGAACCTGAGGGTTAAAGTGTTGTTGTGAGGAACTAGTACGTTGCAATAACTACGATACACACACTAGCGACATAAACCACAATTGCAACGCTATTGGGACTATGCGGCCATTCAACCACATATGACTTTATATTGATACTTTATAACTAGACTGGCCACTAGTCTCTAGAATATTAAAATAATTCATTAAAATTTGGGGCTTGGTTATTTTTGTCTCTACTACATTCTGTATTCTAGAATTTAAGTTTTAACTAGTAAAAGTTCTGCTGAGAAGTTCTTATCGCAACTTAGTGGTTCTGGTGGCCAGTGCTACTTATAGACGGATGTGTAGCCTTTCAAGGAACGCATAATAAAATAAATTCTGCATCATTTCTAATGCAGGGGTCTTCGATCAGTATATCAGTATAGAAAGTTATCAAACTAAACAACGCAACTAATATTTCAGACTCCAGAGCTCGCTGTAGGACGGAGGGATTACCTATCACATGTGAACTTGGACCTGGTGTGTATTACAACAACAATGAAGGGCTATGATTTTTCATAAATCATTTTTTGTGATTATTTAAAATAAAATATATTACAGTTGTCGTTTTAAAACATATTTTCATTACTGTGTCCTTCATGTCAATATTAGAGGTCAGCCAAAAATCATGACAGGAACCAAACAGATGCTTATTTTGTATTTTGTTTTTTACATAATTCACAACCAATATCAGTGGTTGTTGGTAATTAGCGCGGCAATGTGAAATGATTCAGTCTACCAAAAACTTGCCTCTGACGTTACACTATTACACTGAAACCATTACTAAACAGGTTTAAAGCTTGATATACTGTTTTTTCCAGTATAAAAACTGATTGCATACCCGACAAACTAATCCATGGTACTAGTGGTCTAGTATGGGATGACAGTAAAAAGCAAAACATTAACAAACAGAACATAACACCCTTTGTTAGTCACTATAATAAGTGGCCCTCTGGTTGGAACAGGTGAAGTTAAAAGGCGAATTTCTTTGTCGGGAGGACAGCCGCTGGAGATGTATTGTCAGTTAATGCTTCTAACAGAAGCTATTATTGATATGTTGTGTCCAAGATATTTTATTATTAGTGGATAGAGTAATTTTCTATATAATTAAATATAGATTATAAAACTACAACTTTGTTTAGTCAATAAAAAATGATGTATGTCAGCATATTTTTTCTCTATGTGTAGCAGGGTAGTATCACTGGTTTACTCCTCTCGCCGATAAACTCATATTTACATGAGGTTAATATTAACATCGCCTATTTCATGGTACAATACAACCATCGGTGACGTCAAACTATGGCGTAATTTAATTACATCTTTTAGTCACGAATTTGAACTCCCTCGTTTTGTTCAGAAGCTATGCTGGGTTTTGAACTGTTTCATAAGATTAGATAATGGTCACACAAAGGAATTTGCGCGTTAAAATACTCTATCGGCATTTTTATGTTGATGGTAGCATTGTTTTGGCTTGTTCTGGTTTTTCGAAAAATTCTTCATATTTGTATCAAAAATGTCAGTTATAAGAGAATAATTGTTGATGTGAAGGATCAATGGCTTGGTTTCATATTCCCTCGGATTACATTTCGCACATAAATTCCAGCAGAGGACTCAATCTTCAGTGGGTTTTGGATCATACATTGTAGTGACTTATGCCTTAGCAAATCCCTATATATATAAGACTTATGGTCATGGTCATGACTTACCACTGTTTAAGTGGTCAGATTGGCCTACACTATTAAGCGTCTGGATGATAGTCTGTCCATGTACCAAGTGACTATCGGCGTTCATTGCACCCACAGCAATGCTGTAATTAGGCGTTCACCAGTATCTCAACAAAAGGGATTCCCAGTTACGTAAAGCGTTATATCTCATAACATGTCTACAAGATGATACAGCGAGCAGTCGCTGTTCTTCATAGATTCCTTTGTTACACTGTATGTAGAATAAATATTCCAAGCCTCAGGTCATACACGAAACACAAGCAAAACAAAAAACACTAACGAAGGTCAGAAGGGTCGATACGCTTCCTTTCGAAGACGATTCTTAGTTCTTGGTTCTTCATTCTTGCATAACATCTAACATGTTTTGTGTTCTTTAAAAAGAGCAGAAAGTGTTTGTTTACTCTGTCGGTGTCTCTGCGGACAGTTGATCACAATTGTCCAATATCTATCTTCTTTGTAGAAACATATTGATACACATTAGACACATGGTATTGATAGTGCGTTTATTGTCCGCACAAGGTTGTCTCGCTCTGAACAGTGAAACATAGTTAACGCGCTTCATACTGATACAAAATGTATACACGATTTGTCATGCTTTCTAGCACAAAAGGAAATAGACATGAACGGGACAATAAGAAACAACTCTTTTTCTGTTTATTCAATTACGTGCAGGCTCATTATCATAAAATAGGTATTACGAGCCTTGCTTTTAAAAAGATAAATTTATTTTTTATGCTAATCACAAACCCGTTTATCTCAATCGCAAGATCTCGACGAAATTTCCCGGAAATTTCCGGAATTATATTCGATTGTCAATAAGCTCAGGTAGCTGATCTAATGTACATTCAGCAATATCCTAATGGTGATTGCATAACGTTAAATGTAGTTATTTGGATACCGAATATTGACTTTGGCTTTCTCGAACATTGCGGACAGTCCTGGACTTACCAATGACGAAGGTACGCGTTCAGTGTTACGAAAACATTTTAAACTAAAACGTTAATCGTTTTCCGATTTCTCCGATTAAGGAACAAAACTACAGGATAACAAATTGTATATCCGTGATGTATATCTACATGTACATACCATCAGTAATAGCCATGTTGTAATTCAAATACAAACGACCTAATTTGGTTTCGAGGAAATTAATGATAACTATTTTTGAACGGACCAAGAGGCAAAGGGACACGGTATACAAAAAAAATAAAACAAAGTGAAATGAATTTTTTTCAATATTTTTTATTGTAAAAAAGAAAGACGGGCACATTTATATATTAAGTACATATTCATTGCTTTTATTTCAACATGTCGAGACAAAAACAAATGCATAATGTTGATACTGGCATAAAGCCAGTCAGTATTAGCACAAGAGTTTAGATAGTTATTTCGTTTAAAAAACCAAATCAATTGATATATGATTCAAGTGATAAAAAGTGAAAAAAAAATGGATAATTAAAAGGGACAAAACGATTTGATAAAAAGAAATCAGAAATATTATCACTGTCTAGGTAGGCGATCCCACATCATTGGTTAAGACACTTTTGCTAATATTAAAACAAGAGAAGAAGAATAAGTGCAATACAAGGATGTTGTAGGAACGGCAGTTTTTATTTTTGTCAAAAGAATGTTTTAAAAGGTGTACCATTATTGTTCTTTTTAATATTAAAGGTTGACAATAAATGAACTAGGCTGTAGATGAGAAGTTTACCATAAAAAAGCTATATTACAATTAATGTTTCAAAAATAATTGGAGTTCACTCTTCTTTACACATTAAATTTCTAGAATCATCGTTAATTCATCTCTTTCTTTGTATTCTTAGAACACAAACTTAACAAATTGTTCTTGTTTATTATGTACATTTGTGTACTCTATATTCTTGCCATTTTTGACGCATATACAATACCATTGTGAATGAAAGAAGTTATAAATTGTGGTTTTACCGTATTGTGGCCTGACCTTAAGAATGTAGTTTTATGGCAAGGGAGAAAACTGACGTTTGTATTATGCATAAGACCTTAAGTTCTTTAAACATGTTAATACCAGTGATTAATAACCTGATCAAACTTACATTGCTATTTTATATTAGAGATATATAAACAATTAATAAGTGTACTGTATATATTTTTATATTAAATATGATTATGATATATTATACTTGTAGGCTACATATAACAGGTAAACATGCCGGATTTACAAAAATAAGGGAGACAAACCTCTAGTATGATAACGTCCTTAATCCATGACATATACATGCTTTATTGCGCTAAATTGCTCTACTATAGAACAATCATGTTTCTGTAACCATTGAACTTCATGTTTTTGATATTTTTTTTTTCGTGGAACATTTAGGTAATTTGCTACATGTAATATTTATACTACATCACCAGAAAACAGTACTTATGAAGAGACATGAAGCATTTTTCTTATACGCAGTTGACATATAAACATCTGTTTACAATACATATAGCATAATGTCTTGTTTAAGATTGTAATTAATTAACCCAATACAAATATTTTTATATTTACAAATGTATCAAACACACACAACGTCACTTTTATAATATTTTTCTCATATACCCACGGACATACATCCCCTTCCAAACATTTTTTCATATCAACATACATGTAGAATATACAAGTATCAACGGACTAATTTGGAAATACAAACAACTCCATTTAATTGTGGTACGAAGCTTGATATTAGATGATGAATGTTAGTTTTAACACGAGCCGGTCTCGAGCAGAAGAAAATGATATTCTAATAGTTCCAATCCAGTACTTCACTTGATTTACGATATTTAGTATAAAAAAACAAGCTCTAATAAACATCAATTTACCACGTCTTCTTTTATATATTTACATCGAGTATTTCCACGGAAAAATGTCCATTTTCACACAATTTGCCCGTCCAGCCATGTAATTCCGCCATGTCATCAATATTGTAAGACGCATATGTAATAACACTATTATATACGTCACATGTAGTTTTGGACGTCATAATCCATTTATGACGTCCGTATGCTTCGCCTCAGTTAGACGTCACAATAAAGTCAAATTTATACTGTGTTTTTATAAAGAGAGAAAAGTTTCACATACATTTCTATTAAAAAAAGTTATGGATAAATATATCTTCCACTCGTGACTATGCGATATGTTTTATAAAACTCGTGAATAATTTGATATCCTAAAGGATCATGAATATATCAAATTATTGAACTCGTTTTGATAAATGTCATATTACACAGCCACTCATGTAAGATCCTTTATTTCTAGAATGTCTACCGAATAATGATTTTCGTCTGTTTTAAAGGTTAATATGTCACACTTGGGTCTGGGAAATAAGACGATCCCATAATTTGACGATCAACAACTTTCCTATCAATCCCATTCAGCTGAGCATATTAAATATTATATATACTATGTACTGAAGGAGAAATAACATATAGCATTACAGCGATGACATTTTTGAAAGAAAAAAAATGTTTCTGGTATGTCTATCGAATCCAACATCTTCGTCTGTTTTAAAGGTTGAAACACCACACTTGGGTCTGGGAAATACGACCACCGCATTACCTGTTTGTCACACCAGATTTCCTATAAATCCCATTCAGCTGAGCATGGAACCATCTGTTATGCCACCAACCACTTTTGGTGAACGGACCACAGTGTCCAAACCATTTATCATTGTCCATATCCAGCGTGGTAAACTGACAGTTATTACTGTTTGCCATGGCATCATCTGAGAAATGAGAAAAAATCTCTATGTAAAATTATATGTGACATTGTTATCATACTTAAGAAGAGCTTTTAATATGTTATTCACCACCACAATTACCAACATTCTGAGAATTACAATAATTACGTTGCATAGATTTTAATTTTAACAAATAAGAGCTGAAAATGGGTCCTGCCAAAAATCCT
>SAYR01002563.1:111978-133756 GCA_004382745.1 Argopecten irradians irradians
TAGAGGTAAGATACTATTTATTAGGGTACGGAATGGTCGTGATATTGGCGCCTGTTAAGTTAAGATACTTTTTTTAGGGTAAGGGAATGGTCGTGATATTGGCCCTGTTAAGTTAAGATACTTTTTTAGGGTAAGGAATGGTCGTGATATTGGGCCCTTGTTAAGTTAAGATACTTTTATTAGGGTACGAATGGTCGTGATATTGGGCCCGTGTTAGGTTAAGATACTTTTATTAGGGTACGGAATGGTCGTGATATTGGGCCCTGTTAAGTTAAGATACTTTTATTAGGGTACGGAATGGTCGTGATATTGGGCCCTGTTAAGTTAAGATACTTTTATTAGGGTAAGGAATGGTCGTGATATTGGGCCCTGTTAAGTTAAGATACTTTTATTAGGGTACGGAATGGTCGTGATATTGGGCCCTGTTAAGTTAAGATACTTTTATTAGGGTACGGAATGGTCGTGATATTGGGCCCTGTTAAGTAAGATACTTTTATTAGGGTACGGAATGGTCGTGATATTGGGCCCTGTTTAAGTTAAGATACTTTTATTAGGTACGGAATGATCGTATATTGGGCCTGTTAAGTTAGATACGTTTATTAGGGTACGGAATGGTCGTGATATTGGGCCGTGTTAAGTTAAGATACGTTTATTAGGGTACGGAATGGTCGTGATATTGGGCCGTGTTAAGTTAAGATACTTTTATTAGGGTACGGAATGGTCGTGATATTGGACCTGTTAAGTTAAGATACTTTTATTAGGGTAAGGAATGGTCGTGATATTGGGCCGTGTTATGTTAAGATACTTTTATTAGGGTACGGAATGATCGTGATATTGGGCCGTGTTAAGTTAAGATACTTTTATTAGGGTACGGAATGGTCGTGATATTGGCCCTGTTAATGTTAAGATACTTTTATTAGGGTACGGAATGGTCGTGATATTGGGCGTGTTTAAGTTAAGATACTTTTATTAGGGTATGGAATGGTCGTGATTATTGGCCGTGTTAAGGTAAGATACTTTTATTAGGGTACGGAATGGTCGTGATATTGGGCCCTGTTAAGGTAAGATACTTTTATTAGGGTACGGAATGGATGTGATATTGGGCCTGTTAAGTTAAGATACTTTTATTAGGGTACGGAATGGTCGTGATATTGGGCCCTGTTAAGTTAAGATACTTTTATTAGGGTACGGAATGATCGTGATATTGGGCCGTGTTATGTTAAGATACTTTTATTAGGGTACGGAATGGTCGTGATATTGGGCCCTGTTAAGGTAAGATACTTTTATTAGGGTACGGAATGGTCGTGATATTGGGCCCTGTTAAGGTAAGATACTTTTATTAGGGTACGGAATGATCGTGATATTGGGCCCTGTTATGTTAAGATACTTTTATTAGGGTACGGAATGATCGTGATATTGGGCCGTGTTAAGTTCAGATACTTTTATTAGGGTACGGAATGATCGTGATATTGGGTCGTGTTATGTTAAGATACTTTTTTAGGGTACGGAATGGGTCGTGGATATTGGGCCCGTTGTTTTTTTTTTTAAATGGTTGTGAAGTTCAGTAATACTTTTATTAGGGTACGGAATGGTCGTGATATTGGGCCCTGTTAAGTTCAGATACTTTTATTAGGGTAAGTAATGGTCGTGATATTGGGCCCTGTTAAGTTCAGATACTTTTATTAGGGTAAGTAATGGTCGTGATATTGGGCCCTGTTAAGTTAAGATACTTTTATTAGGGTACGGAATGGTCGTGATATTGGGCCGTGTTATGTTAAGATACTTTTATTAGGGTACGGAATGGTCGTGATATTGGGCCCTGTTATGTTAAGATACTTTTATTAGGGTACGGAATGGTCGTGATATTGGGCCCTGTTAAGGTAATATACTTTTATTAGGGTACGGAATGATCGTGATATTGGGTCGTGTTATGTTAAGATACTTTTATTAGGGTACGGAATGATCGTGATATTGGGCCGTGTTAAGTTAAGATACTTTTATTAGGGTAAGTAATGGTCGTGATATTGGGTCCTGTTAAGTTAAGATACTTTTATTAGGGTACGGAATGGTCGTGATATTGGGCCTGTTATGTTAAGGATACTTTTATTAGGGTACGTGAATGATCGGTGATATTTGGGCCTGTTATGTTAAGATACTTTTATTAGGGTACGGAATGATCGTGATATTGGGCCCTGTTAAGTTAAGATACTTTTATTAGGGTACGGAATGGTCGTGATATTGGGCCCTGTTAAGTTAAGATACTTTTATTAGAGTACGGAATGGTCGTGATATTGGGCCCTGTTATGTTAAGATACTTTTATTAGGGTACGGAATGGTCGTGATATTGGGCCCTGTTAAGTTAAGATACTTTATTAGGGTACGGAATGATCGTGATATTGGGCCGTGTTAAGTTCAGATACTTTTATTAGGGTACGGAATGATCGTGATATTGGGCCGTGTTATGTTAAGATACTTTTATTAGGGTACGGAATGGTCGTGATATTGGGTCCTGTTAAGGTAAGATACTTTTATTAGGGTACGGAATGGTCGTGATATTGGGCCCTGTTAAGTAAGATACTTTTATTAGGGTACGGAATGATCGTGATATTGGGCCCTGTTATGTTAAGATACTTTTATTAGGGTACGGAATGATCGTGATATTGGGCCGTGTTAAGTTAAGATACTTTTATTAGGGTACGGAATGGTCGTGATATTGGGCCGTGTTATGTTAAGATACTTTATTAGGGTAAGTAATGGTCGTGATATTGGGCCCTGTTACGTTAAGATACTTTTATTTGGGTACGGAATGGTCGTGATATTGGGCCCTGTTAAGTTAAGATACTTTATTAGGGTACGGAATGGTCGTGATATTGGGCCCTGTTAAGTTAAGATACTTTTATTAGGGTAAGTAATGGTCGTGATATTGGGCCCTGTTAAGTTAAGATACATTTATTAGGGTAGCGGAATGGTCGTGATATTGGCCCTGTTAAGTTAAAGATACCTTTTATTAGGGTACGGAATGGTCGTGATATTGGGCGCCCTGTTAAGTTAAGATACTTTTATTAGGGTACGGATGGTCGTGATATTGGGCCCTGTTAAGTTAAGATACTTTATTAGGGTAAGTAATGGTCGTGATATTGGGCCGTGTTAAGTTAAGATACTTTTATTAGGGTACGGAATGGTCGTGATATTGGGCCCTGTTAAGTTAAGATACTTTTTTATTAGGGTAGGAATGGTCGTGATATTGGGCCCTGTTTAAGTTAGAATACTTTTATTAGGGTAGGTAATGGGTCGTGATATTGGGCTTGTTAAGTTAAGATACTTTTATTAGGGTACGGAATGGTCGTGATATTGGGCCCTGTTAAGTTAAGATACTTTTATTAGGGTACGAATTGGTCGTGATATTGGGCCCTGTTAAGTTAAGATACTTTATTAGGGTAAGTAATGGTCGTGATATTGGACCCTGTTAAGGTAAGATACTTTTATTAGGGTACGGAATGGTCGTGATATTGGGCCGTGTTAAGTTAAGATACTTTTATTAGGGTACGGAATGGTCGTGATATTGGGCCGTGTTATGTTAAGATACTTTTATTAGGGTACGGAATGGTCGTGATATTGGGCCCTGTTAAGTTAAGATACTTTTATTAGGGTACGGAATGGTCGTGATATTGGGCCCTGTTATGTTAAGATACTTTTATTAGGGTACGGAATGGTCGTGATATTGGGCCCTGTTATGTTAAGATACTTTTATTAGGGTACGGAATGGTCGTGATATTGGGCCCTGTTAAGTTAAGATACTTTTATTAGGGTACGGAATGGTCGTGATATTGGGCCCTGTTATGTTAAGATATTTTTATTAGGGTAAGTAATGGTCGTCATATTGGACCCTGTTAAGGTAAGATACTTTTATTAGGGTACGGAATGATCGTGATATTGGGCCGTGTTAAGTTAAGATACTTTTATTAGGGTACGGAATGGTCGTGATATTGGGCCCTGTTAAGTTAAGATACTTTATTAGGGTACGGAATGGTCGTGATATTGGGCCGTGTTATGTTAAGATATTTTTATTAGGGTAAGTAATGGTCGTGATATTGGGCCCTGTTAAGTTAAGATACTTTTATTAGGGTACGGAATGATCGTGATATTGGGGCCGTGTTATGGTTAAGATACTTTTATTAGGGTAACGGAATGATCGTGATATTGGGCCGTGTTATGTTAAGATACTTTATTAGGGTACGGAATGGTCGTGATTATTGGACCCTGTTAAGTTTAAGTACTACTTATTAGGTAGATGACGGATGGTCGTGATATTGGACCCCTGTTAAGGTAAGATACTTTTATTAGGGTACGGAATGGTCGTGATATTGGGCCGTGTTATGTTAAGATCTTTTATTAGGGTACGGAATGGTCGTGATATTGGGCCTGTTAAGTTAAAGAATATTTTTATTAAGGTGTACGGAATGGTCGTGATATTGGGCCCTGTTAAGTTAAGATACTTTTATTAGGGTACGGAATGGGCCGTGTATATTAGGGGTTATTTACTTGTACAATGCAGTTAAATGAGTACTTAGATATTCCAACAATGGCGTTAAAATTGGGTCAACAATTTCATTTCACGTTTTTACTGCGCTATATTTGTAGCAGTTGAAAAGCGATTTCTACGGGTATGATTCCATCTAAACATATATTAGGCATAAAACAAGATTTTACAGTGCATAAATTCCGTGATTTAACTAATAATTATCAGGCACCTGTCTGTGCATTTAAATGATACTTATAGCTTTATTCATCAATCCTGGTGGTATTCAATACATTACTGAAGAATAAATAACGTCGAAATTTTCACCCGGTTATGGCAAACATCAATTTAAAAAGGCAATTATCGATCTCAGGTAGTAAAATTAATTGGCAATCTACGTAAATCATTTTTACTTCATGAATACAATAACCTTAAGACATACTACTTTCTAACATTAGACTAGATCAGTTTTAAAGTGATTTACCAATTCACATTAATGACTTGATTTCGAAAAAATAAAAAAAATATACAAAATAACGCACCTGTCTTCAAATTTGTTTGTAAGAAAAACATTCAGTTTTTTTTCTTTTGTGGTAAACGTAATTCTAGGTTTTTTGGAATTTTTGCCTATTTTTGTCTCTGTATTCAAGTTGAGTTAGGTCTTGTGAAGTTTTGCCACGGTCTTTTACGGACTACGTGTACCGTGGATAAAGGGGAAAGTTCTGTTCCCGGAGGTTAAAGGTACACTACGGCTTTGGCACTGTCTATCAAGAATACCACTACGTTTTGATCAAGCTCCGATACGTTTTTCACGGTCCGCCAAGGCTTACTAGGGATGAACGTCTGATGCCGGGCTTTTTTGGAGCAAATGAAACAATATCTATTGCCGAAAATGTCATTTCAAACATGTTTTAATTACACTTTTTTTAAAAGAAAAGAATGTCTTAACTATATTTGGTATAGCCAAGTGTTTCTACGCATTTTTTTCTGTAATGGTTCTTACTTAATATGATTTTTGCAATAATAGCTATAATTTGATGGTTTAAAAGTGTTTGATATTGACTATATCTATTTAATTATACAAATAATTCCAATAATAGCAAATATGTACCAGGCTAGCCAATGATGCTCCATCATATATTGCTTGCAACGTAAGACCATAATAAGACGTAACACGCCATAGCGCTTCGGACTTTCAACCGCTACAAGCTGTGATGTGCCTTGGCAGAACGCATCAAAACGTGTAGCCAATCTGCATCAACCGTGATAAAACGTGGAAGAAACGCAACAGAACGTCACAAAACTTGAAAGCACCGTGAGATTCCGGGGAACGTGCTTGCTGCCCGTTCCACCATGGACCGTCTGGAAGTTTTGTTATGGCCTCGTACGCACTGTTACGTTTTGTTACGTCAATCCCGTTTCATTACGTCCTTTAAAGTTAACTGTACCGTGACTGCCTTGGCAAATTTTTTGACAGTTTAAAAATCTGTCACGACATCCACGGTAATCACGACCGCTCAAGTTTGTCTATCACGTCCTTCTGCGCTGTCTCACGTTGTCTCGCGGTCACCATGTTTTGTCCACGGTGGCCTGAAACGGGGCTGCCATGGCCGCCGGGAACATAATGTTAACCTAGCATGACGTGTGATACGGGCTTAAATCCTCAAAACATCGATATTTGTTCATTTTCTATCATTTCTATATTTACTTCCACCCCCACCAGCAACCACCACTGTTAAGAACATTTCATTCACAGCTCCATGTAACAGTTAAAGATGCTCCACCGCTGACAAATGGTATTTTATCGCTATCAAAAACAGGAGCAGACGATTCTGTGTTTTTCTTCAGTTGCAAAAGTTACTTACTTTACACCATTACCAACATTGAAAAATTTCCGTGTCACTATATCCTTTATGGAATGAAGTACTAATTGCGCATGCACCAATGGCGACATATTTTATATTATTTTTTGTGTTAATTAGACACCATTAAACACCAATTATTGTTCAAATGATGAATATCATTTATGCTCTGTCGGCGGTGGAGCATCTTTAACAGTATAACTTATTGAATATTTTGTCCAATAATTACAATTTTGAAATACCTAAAACCACAGTTAATCTAAGAAATGTAAATTGAAGAAGTGTAAATTGCTGACTTACATGATACATTTCCGGAAAACCCATTCACAAGCAATTTGTAATTTTGAGATTCATCAGCGACCTGAAAATTGGAGTATTCTGCATACCCCGCTTCCTCAGTCAAAGCTTCAAGTTCCACACGCAGGATCTTAGAGGTGTTTGTTAGAAGGTGAAGGTTATCGTTACCTGTAAAAGTGAAAACAACCATTTAAATATTGATAGTTTGTTTTTAGTAAAAATTTCCGTTTTTAGTAAAAATTTCGTCACGAACAATATCCAACAATAGAAGTCGTATTAACCAGATGCTAAAGTTTTTAATAATGAATTTTATTAATCTAACTTAGATTATAACATGACATACAGACTTGGAGTTTCCTCCCCTATGACGCAAAGCAATACCAGCATTAGTTATTTCCTCATATGTCGAATAATATCGATGATATGTTTTTAATACACACGGAGGAGTTTAAAATTTATTTTACATGATTCGTGTTGCTTCGGCATTCAAAAGGTCAGCGTGGACTCAAAAAATTCTTCACAATGACGTAATCCTTGTTTTTTTATTTACGCATTTAAACTTTAGTAAATGCATTTTGAATGGAGTAATTTATAATAATATTGGTTTTTACCATATGATTGCATAGCCTTAAGAATGTAGTTTCATGATAACGACTTTCATGCAAACGTTTGAATTATGACATTTGCCGCAAATTGTTCTAGCATTTGCAAGACAGTGATGTAATTTAGTATCATTTTTCTAAAGACTTTTCCGTTTAAAATTATGCCGAGTGTTAAATCAGGAAGAAAAATAACATTCATACAATTACACTCTACGTATTTCTTTATATTTACCATTTTTAGATTAAATTGGAAGTTAATAGTTCGTTTTTAGTAAACATTTCGTCACGAACAACATCCATCAATAGACGCCGTATTAACCAGATGCTAAAGTTTTTAATAATGAATTTTATTAATCTAACTTGGATTATAACATGAAAATGGTTTAATCAAAACAGACACTATATCATGATACTTTCAACACATCCTTTTACCAGCATCTTTTTAAAATACACATCAAATATAACTATGGGCAAATGCCCTATTACAAATATTTTTCTTATTATCAGCAAATACATCCATAGACAAATATACCATTATATACCTTTCGTTTATTTACATCAAACATATCCACGGACAAATGTCCCTTTACAAACTATTTTTTTTATATTTACTGCAATTCTATTGACGCATTAATATGTCTCTGTACAGTAACACTAACAGACATCTAAAACGGTATCATAGATAGACATATGTCCATTTATAAATATTTTACATATAGGTATCAAATTGCAAAATACAAAAAATAACAAAAAATAAGTCCAATTCTGGGAGCTAAGTGTTCATAGAAATCTCTCATATGATAACATTATAAAATCTATAGCGTTACAATTATACTAATGACAAGCGAACATTACCATACCAACCTTTGCATATATGGCTAATATATTACCAATATTGATTAAAATAAATGCGAAAATGCATAAAACAAATTATATTTAATACATAAAATCAGTCATCCCCACTCCGTTTAACAGTCAGTTCATGTGTCAGTCCAAAAGTCTATCTGTCTTCTTATCAGTCCATCCTTTTAGTCACCGAGTACCTAACCAGTTATGCGCCAATCTACTACATTGATGTCAGTTCCATGAGTCCAACCGTTCCCGTTAGGCAATCAGTTCGCAGTAAATTCCCATATGTTCATATGGCCTTAGTCTGACACATTCATTTAGAACATAATTCTCCGCCAGCTTCCAGTCAACCCTTCATCAGTCCATCAGTCCATCAGCCCATCAATAACCCACCATGCAATTATTCCCTAGTCAGTCAATCCAACCGTTCCTATCAATCATTACAAGTCATTACCCCGTCATTCCATCTATCCGTCTGTCAGACCATTAGTCTTAAGTCATAACCCCGTCATTCCATCAATCCGACTGTCAGAATATCAATTCCAAGCCGTTCCCCCGTCAGTCCATACATCCATCTGTCAGACCATCAATCCCAAGTCATTCCCCAGTCAGTCTATCCATCCGTCTGTCAGAACATTAATCCCAAATCATGCCCCAGTCAGTCCATACATCCATCTGTCAGACCATCAATTCCAAATTATGCCCCAGTCAGTCCATACATCCATCTGTCAGACCATCAATCCCAAGTCATTCCCCAGTCAGTCTATCCATCCGTCTGTCAGAACATTAATCCCAAGCCATTCTCCAGTCAGTCCATACATCCATCTGTCACACCATCAATCCCAAACGTTCCCCAGTCAGTCAATACATTCGTCTGGCAGACCATCAATCCCAAACGTTCCCCAGTCAGTCAATACATTCATCTGTCAGAACATCAATCCCAAACGTTCCCCAGTTAATCCATACATCCATCTGTCACACCATCAATCCCAAGCCGTTCCCCAGTCAGTCCATCTATCCGACTGTCAGAACATCAAACCCAAGTCATTCCCCAGTCAGTCTATCAATCCGTCTGTCAGAACATCAATACCAAGTCATGCCCCAGTCTGTCAATACATCAGAACATTCATCTCAAGTAGTTCGTAGTCGGTGTAGACGCCGTTTAACTAACTCCGTGCGTGTACAACTACCGAATGGTCTAGTGTCATCTCCTTTGTGTTACATGTATGTACACGCAGAAAACCGTGCCTGTCAAAACGTAGTTTTGCAATATCTTAATGATGTTGTATACCTTTCTCCTTCTTGATAAGAACCCATCTTTCCTATTCTTCACCAGGTAAACCCTTCTACGTTGTTGTATGAGATCAGAATCGAGACAGTCTGAACAGTCTATGCTTTGGTTTTTATTGGAAATGCTTGTGACCTTCATATGTGTGTAAAAACCACTAATAGGTAAGGTCAGGTTTTGTTTAAAACACCAAACCCTTCTTTGATTAAAATCAACAAAGATACACTATTTCAGGTTGTGATCTATCCTTTTTTCATCTGAACTTTGATTAAAGATGCTCCACCGCCGACAGAGCATAAATGGCATTTATCATTTGAACAATAATTGGTGTTTAATCATGTATATATATGTCTAATTAACACAAAAAGTAATATAAAATCATTTATTTTGCCTTTGGTGCATGCACAATCAGTACTTCATTCCATATAGGATATAGTGCAACGGATTTTTTTCGGGATGCAATTAATTATTTTTTTATATTTTTAATTTGAAGTAAAATCAAAAGCTCAAACTTTTCAATGGTGGTAATGGTGAAAAGTACGTAACTTTTGTAACTGAAGAAAAATACTAAATCCTTTACCCCTGTTTTTGATAGCTAAAGAATACCAATTGTCAGCGGTGGAGCATCTTTAACCGAGTATATGCAATGAAACAGAGATCATAAGCTTTCCCGGTGCCCCTATACATTTGTATTGATTTACATGTGTC
Organism: Argopecten irradians irradians; assembly: GCA_004382745.1. Lineage (NCBI taxonomy): Eukaryota > Metazoa > Mollusca > Bivalvia > Pectinida > Pectinidae > Argopecten > Argopecten irradians. Next base: position 122,104 of record SAYR01002563.1, read on the forward strand.
GCCATATCATATTTCAGTTCATTGTATTTTGCACTTGTTTAATTATGAATTATAACATGTGAAACTATCCGTTTTAAAATAGATAGTATCCTCAATGTAGCGAAAAGTGTTTCTATCAAACTATCGCTAAAACTCTTATGTTTAAAGTAGATGTGTGAAGTCCTTGTTGTCTAGAATCAACAAAAGTTTACGGTAAGTCTATCGAATCATCATCTTCGTCGTTTTTAAAGGTTGATACATCACACTTGGGTCTGGGAAGTACGACCATCGCATAACCTGATTATCAACAACAGATTTCCTGAAAATCCCATTAAGATGAGCATGCACACATCTGTCATGCCACCAACCACTTTGGGCGTACTGACCACAGTGTATGATATTGTTGTTGTTGTCTCTATCTGGCGTGGAGAACTGAAAGTTATTACTGTACGCCATGCCATCATCTGTAAATAAATAAGAATTTTGAGGTAACAATATATTGTCACATATGACTTCTGTGGCATCGAGAATACATGGTTAGTTTCTTACTACATGTACAAGGTCTATTTTGGTGAGAGACTTAGGAAAGCCGAAATGACAAGGCTTTGCCGAGTCATCTCGTCTTTCCGTGTCGAGCACCAAAATAAAACTTATATTGTAAGATACTAATCATGTATTCTGTTAATCCTTCAGCCATTATGAAATTCAAAACAAAAGCAAAATGCCAGTAATTTACTTGGTTTATGGAAATAATATTTAAGACTGTAAATATAAGGATTAAAGTATTTTTCTGGTGGTTCTATAGAATGATAAAAATTAGTAGGGTATCGATATTTGTTTCATGGACCGCTTCGCGGTCCATTCCAAATGTTTGACCAAAGCTGGATGTTACGATAGCACATCAAATAGCTCGTTATGAAACAGCTAATTTTTGCCTAGGTTAGATGAACAACATTGCATAATGATCTGACATGTAGATAGGAGCATAGACGAAAGACTATGTATATGATATAGACTTGTATTTCTTCCACCACGGATAAGCATGATTAGTTCAAGAGAAATGAAAATTATATTGGCCAATTGTTATGCCTTTCCGGGACGAAAAAGAAATCGAATCGTACAACTTGATAGATATTTAGACATAACCTTAATAAGTAAACTTTTGGAAACAGTTTCACTATGTAATGATATCAATGATACCTTAATGATCTTAATTGACACATAAAATTGCAAGTATAAGAAACAACTGTTGATTTTAGGTTAAGAAGTAATATTATAAAAAAATAATATATGTTCAGTTATCATTATCCCCGAGTAACCATATAAAAATCAAACATTATTTCCTAATTAGATTAACCTGAATTGATGACTGCATTCTTCCGTGTTATAGAATTTTATTTTGGATTGATAACTTCAGAAAGGGCATATGGTAGTTAGGGTTTTAAATTGCGGGAATGTGGAATTGAAACTTACATGATACATTTCCGGAAAACCCATTCACAAGCAGTTTGTAATTTTGAGATTCATCAGCGACCTGGAAATTGGAGTACTCTGCATACCCCCTGTCCCCTGTCAACGCTTCAAGTTCCACACGTAGGATCTTAGAGGTGTTTGTTAGAAGGTGAAGGTTATCGTTACCTGTAAAAGTAAAGAAAACCAGTTAACAACTGATCCCCAAAACAAACAATAGCACAAGTATTCTATCCAATACACACGTTTTCATGATAAAGAAAGAAACATCCCAGCATGTTCCCTAAACATGGTTTTCAATAAGAGAGAGACATTCACTTTATGCCATTCTTATACCGGCTCATTTCTGGACTTGAGTAAAGCATTCGCCTGGGAGACTGAAGTTGGTTCCTAGTTCTGAGTTCCGAGAGCTAGTTTAAGGAAATTTTCTATCATTTTAGATAAAATCAGTCAATATGCTGTTTCATGCGTAACTAGTGATGAATCCACTTTAATTTAGTTTTCGATCAACTCCCATTTCCATTACTCAAACGGAAATCGGAACTGGTTCCGAGTTCCGTTTAGCTTAAACAGAACTCGAAACTCGGAACCAACTTCAGCCCCATTCGCCTTTGTTATGTTTCTGGCCGAAACTGCATGTTTAGAAAACTACGTCACATACATGTTTGCAGTTACAACTTGGCGGAAAAAATTATCGCTTCAAGGTCGAAATGGTATGCTGAGGCACCAATAACGATAATTTCATATATAAATGAGTAAAGAATGATCAGTTCAGAATTCGCATGCAGAATGGTGTGGGGGCCAATGGGATAATCAGATGAGTAACAGTGCACGGAACGAAAAAATACCCAGTCAATGCCACAACATTGTTTTGTCGCATTGTCGCATAATTTTGTTGTGTGGGGCCGCGTTGGCCGAGTGGTTAAGATGTACCGACATTCGAATCCCATGTGGGGCAGTTGCCAGGTACTGGCCGCTGGTCGGTGGTTTTTCTCTGGGTACTCCGGTTTTCCTCCATCAACAAACTAATCAAACCCCTACCCCTGTTGGCGCAGACCGGGTAATTTCTACGCTCAGCGTACTGTCGCTCATCGCACCATCGCTTTCGACAAACGACAATACTATAAAGCCGAAATCAACCATCTTTATGAAAATTTTCATATATGTGGTCTGAAAAAGCGATCGAAAGCTGCACTGAAATTAATAGTTCAAGACTGAGACACTATGCCGCCAACTAATTGAATTGTGTTAACTAGTCTAACGTTTTGTCACGCGCCAGATTTAAAAGCGGTTTATAAGGATTTCACAGTTCCCAAATGTAAGCATGACGTTGACTTAAAACCAATTAATGTGAAAGATTGATAGATACAAGGATGAGCCTTTTTTATGAAAGTCCAATGCCATATTCAAATAAGTTTAAAAGGTGTTGCGATATAATTTGCTATATACTGTTAAAGGATATCGGACAACAATATGTACGGGCCACAAACATAAAAACTGTATAATAGTGTTGTCGACATCATTTCCAATTTTAAGTATTAACGACATCATTTTTATAAAAGGTAGATACAAAATGTATTACATTTTAATATGGGGATTATAAATGTATATGTGACATAGTTTGCCCGCCGTTTATACTGAGTCTCATAGTCTCTAAATGTGGCAGTTTCTGCTCCTTCTAAGCGCTCAGAATAAAGAAGCGGTCCACCCGCTGTCAGTGTAATGTGACCGTATGTGGTGTGACTGTTATATATGTTTGACAGCATGCTTCCGTAGAATGGCTTTAGAAAAAATGACACGAGTTCCACTGTCACAACAACAACCTACTGCAGTCTCTCGGAACATGCACGGACTTCACAAACGCACACCACCATATATATATATGGAAGGGAGTCTTAAAGTGACCTTAGCTGTTAATTGGAAGTTAATGTAATGAACCAACCATCCAACCAGTCAGCATAATTCACAAAGTGAAATGGGGATACTTATATAATTTGAAATTCACCATTTTTTCATACTTATTAGGAATTCACTAGAATATATACAATTGATACAAATGCAATATTTACTTATACAACCTGGCTTGTTTCTTGTATATCTGCTGTTAGATTCACAAAAAAAAACAGTTAAAACTACAAAATACAATTATCGTATTTTACCGAGCCAGAAGTCTCCTTGGAGATCACCAAATCCATTCTTGTAGTCACTCCATGGACGATAAAAATCGACATCTCCTTTCGTTCTCCTTTGGATTACCTAATTTAAACATAATTTGGTAGTTAGTAACACTTAAACTGATGCTCATTTTAAATTATCATACTCTTCATTACTGACTCTAATTCATGCTCCATCTTAATCAATGGGATGCTTCCCATCTTAATCAATGGGATGTTTCCCATCTTAATCAATGGGATGCTTCCCATCTTAATCAATGGGATGCTTCCCATCTTAATCAATTGGATGCTTCCCATCTTAATCAATGGGATGCTTCCCATTGAAAATGTGCACTTCACCAAGTACTGATTCACATGTCATTGCGTGATGGTTAACATTATACCTTCTGTTGGAAAATAATTTGATGTACTTTTATACAAAAACTAAATGATTATATTTTAGAAAGCAAAGTGGGGCTTGCTCGGATCACATTTATTACGTCAAATATCATGTTCAATGGTATATATATAAGGTATTGGCACCATTTGTCTGTCCAGATATGACTTTATGAACTATGAATTATGATATATTTTGTCATTCAAATATCAATGACGATTGATCGTAATCATTATTTTTGTACCCTCATCATTTTTCATCGACATCAAAAGGTCTAGGGAACCAGATAACAACTACAACACACGTCAAAAGGGACATAGAAGGTCCTACGTCATATAGCAGTGAAACAAAATTGTACATTATAAATCTTCCATGAAATTATTCCGATGGCTACAGTTTTCCTATGATTAGTGTATAAAGTGAATCCTACTCACAGTCCAAGGTCCATCTTCAGTATCCATATCACAGTATACAGGGAGGCCTTTCTGTCCTATATTGTACACCCCAGATCTATGTCCAGTCAAGTCTTCACATTGGTATATCACTATAATAATGAAATTGATAAATACATAAATATGTAATGATGTTGCAATATACTATATTTTCAAACTTAATTATAAACATAATTGTATATATAATAGTAATTATATACGTAAAAATGTCAGAGTTACTATAACAATGTACATTATTCATCAATATACTTACACATATAATAATAATATATCGAATAGTAGTTTAACATGTTAAAATGTTAGCGTAACAAAAATACATATGATATACATTATTCATCAACAAATATATAAACAAATAATATTTATAAATCAATATACTATAAAATTGATATATATTAATTCAAATTGAATTTATCCATACAACATTGATTTATTTAAGATTCGTTGCAGTTTGTTTAATTGTTTTGATATTACGGATTCTTGAAGTTGATTTCTTGTAAAGTGTGTATGTTATAGCTATCACTTGACGAATATGAAGCATTAGTAAAATTACTAAAAACACGACATGTACATGTAATACATGCCAATTAATGTAATATAATGTCTCGGACATGAGTTAAGGAAGCTCCATAATTCTGGGAAACCCAAGTCATTTTTCTAACAGGTCTTATTTGCCTGCAGTTGTCATGTAGATTTCAAATTTGTAAAGAAATCATTAAAAAATGGGTTCTCAATCAAATTTTCCCAATTTTGCAAGCTTGAAGTGTTTGTGATGTTAATTCAATCTTTAAATTTAATGTTCCGATAAAATAAAACTTTCAACTTTATACGAGTGATGTAATAGCCGGTGAATTGATGGCATCCCGGAACAGCTGGCTCTTATTTGACGGGAAATGTTGTCAATTTCAGAAAGTACACAAAATAAAGTTCCAGAAAAACACTATCGTTTAAGATATTTATTACATTTAAATTGTTTAATTGTAGAATTGAAACTATAGAACCAATATGGGCCAAATCTGATGCGCATTTCGATTTATGCGCGACAACCGACTACGTTTACACAAGTGTAAACGATGTTCAAGTTGGTAAGGTTATATAGCAAAGAAAAACGAAAATATTGTGTTATCCTTCCACATTTAGTTTCGGTACCTTTAAACATTACGGAACCAACACCATGGCCTGGCTCATGTTTGTCTAGCTGAACTGGAAATGGCTGCAATATGTCATAATCACATATGCATGCATTATGTGCAAGATTCTTTGCGATTTCTATATCCTTATTATTTTAACATACTTGTAAACTCTGTTGGTTTCCATAGCATCAGCTCTGCATGCGCTAGTGGTATTTGATTAGGGGAAGGGATGGCCAGTCACTCGTATGGGCTAGAAAGTCAACAGAGCTAGAGGCTGCCAGTTTCGTATTTGAGGAACATGTTGAAAGCACTTTCAGTTATGATACATATCTCAACTGTTGCAACATTGAATAATATTTTGAAGTAAAATTTGTGATTAAACAAATATATATAGAAAATAGTTATGCTGTCAATAAAATGTACCATACTGAATTAGAACTGTTAAGGCCAACCTTATTTCACCTGTAAATCAACAATCCTCTGGATTTAAGATAATTAAAACTGTACATGCGAACGCTGTACTGAATGTTTACTACCATATTTTGCTACTGAGTACCCCTAGGTCATCCATGCCTATCAAGTGTGTGTTCAAAGTCAAAGAAAAGTAAAAGCATTTTATAACATTATCTGTGATTGACTTAAATGATCTTGGCCACCTCGTTATATACCTCTAAGTAGATCCTCACTAACAAATCTCTGCTCATAAAATAAAGAAAAACAGACAAACACTCCTGTTCCTAAAATATAGAAATTTCGAATACACATTTAGTAATTTAAACAAAAACTTCTTCTTTTACTGTTATTGTTTAAAAACATAATGATATAAAATGTATTTCATCTATCTGCTTACATCTTCAATTCTAAAGTTTCTAGAATATTTTTAAACATCACTAAAATTTGGCTCGATTAATTTTGTCTCTCCTACATATCTGATTCTAGTCTAAGTTTCAAACTAGGAAAATTTAATCTAGTTTAAGTGGAAGAAGTCTTATCCAGAACCGGTGACAGTCTGGTGGCTAGTCTTGAGTCGTGGATGGTATAGGTCAGTGGTTATTGAACGGGTCTATCTCAAATTCATATATAGCTTTCCTTTGGCCAATAGTACTAGTTGTGAGATAGGGAAAATAATGCTTATGTGCAACCATCCTGAATTTTGAATGATTTGATTGGTTCTTTCTCATTATTACATTTAGAAGTATATATATCATTTTGAAAACAAATTGTTAAGAATTTAATCTAACGTAAGTTATATTGGTTATAGATAAAAAGAGGCTATTTTTACATTAGGATTAGTACTTTTTCCTGAGGAAAACTTTGCATTTGATTTTTTTAGTTTAATTATCTGAAATTGCATGAATTAAGATAATTTAAAATCTCTATTAAACATGAACAAATAAGGATTTCGTTGCTGGTCAATATTACAGTAAACAGGGATGTGGTAGAGAGACTCAACCACATAAGTTATTTACATAAAATCTATATACGTAGTAGTATCTCAGTCCTGTCACATTCAGTGATCTCCTTTAAAACATACCATATCCTCTTTGCTATATAACTCTACCAACTGGGAAATCATTTACACTTGTATAAAAGCAAAGGTTGCTGTGCAGAATACACGCACCGAGCCACTGCCTTCCGCCAGTAGAAGTAGTGTTAATGCGCATCCGAATAGATTTGCTGTATCTTTATTATAAAATCGACGATATACGCATGATTTTGAATATGATGCTTTCAAATCATACTGTGTACCTTATTTATTCGTTTATTTTCATGTAGATCAAAGAACCAAACTGCCTGTGTTATATGTTACAACCCGTGTTACCAGTACCAATGCTGATTTTTAAGGAATCTGAATCTCAACTCAATGATTTATTTCTGTGTGTGTTTAAATATTATGGAAGAATAATTTGTTAGAGCAAAACTATTACGAGAAGGAACAACTGAGCTTTTTATTAGCACAGTACTGAAATGTTGGAATCTGATGGATGGAAATATACACCTTTTTAAGTTTTATAAACGAGATATGTCATATCTGATGTCAGATAACCATTTGAGTGCTATTTTCAATCAATATTAGCATGTTTCATGTGTGACTTAGTTATTTCATTTTAACACAATGACTCTGAAATCTCGCGGGGTCTCTCAGCATGGGTGATTTGAGAAAGTTTGAAAATGAAACGAAGAATGAAGTTTGATTAGAATTTTCCCAAATCAACCTGATGCTGAGATATTACACCGTACATTTATCCGTGATGATTATATATACGCAGTTTATTTCCTATGCCTATTCTGATTCAATACAACATTGTGATAGCTTAGATGACTGTATCACGTGACATGTGCACGTCATCTGGTGTTATCTCTCCCAGGATGAAGTTAAAATGAGAAAATTATAATCAAATTTTCATTAAATTTCAAATTATATATAAAACAATGATAGAGTAACTATTACAATAAACTATATTCAGACACAAATCTATGAAGATATAATGATGATTTTAAATACGATTCGTGGAACAAGAAAAAAACCTTAAAAATCTCAATTAATTCGTTGGTTTGGTGACGATGTATGTTTGAACTTGTATAAGCCTCATTTTGTCAAATAATAAATTTGCAAAGAAAATTGTTTAAAACTTACCTTTGTTAAAGTACGAAGTCGATTGAGAAATTTCAGTATGTGTTGACACTTCAAAAAAGCGAGAGTAAATTTCACATGTTGAGTTATCTGTCGTGTACGAAAAAGCAAAAACTGATCCAGTTTTGCAAATATTGGCACAGATTGCATGATTCGAAATGTTAAAGAATGAATCAAGTTTGTACAAACTTTGATTCGCTGGTGCCACACGAAGTACTCTTTTGCTAAGTTGCGGAATTCCAACCCTGGTGAAAGCCTCTGCTGTCGAAAAGACCAATGCTAAAATGCTCAGTTTGATTTCCATTATTTTCACCTTAATTCACAGGCAACTGATTATTGTTTTTAATGAAGGCGAGTTACTTCTGGCAATATATTATACACTTGACGTTTTATAGTCAAATCGTTGTATTCTCTGGTCTGTAAAACTGACTCTTATTATAAGAGAATATCTGAAATAGGCGTGGTTCTTCATCTGTCAATCTCTAGTCTATAGCAGCCATGGATTATGCCATACAAGCAATTACTTGTTTATCTTTTGGAGGGAAAAAGCGGGGTGCCCGGAAAATACCCACGTGATTAGCCAGGTGACCCCTAACCTTTTCACATACGTGCCGAGGATCGAACCCTGGCCTGCTACATTGTAGGTGAAAGGCGAATGGCTTAACCATTAAATCATCCGATCACCCGAAAAATCATAATTTAAAGAGCCCTATTTAAAATAGTGTATACTTACCCATAATGAATTTTAAGTTAGGGAATTCTTTGAATCTAAGTAATGTTCGTATTAAAGACTTTGAAGACAAAATGACCACAGTTGAATTGTTTAGATTCCGTACACTTTGTCGTTTCATTTTTTCATTCTTTTTGATGTATAAATATGCCAGTTTTTTTCATCTTTTTAATGAACAATAAATTTATGATACTAATAGCCCAGAGATGCTTCCTTTTTATACCTTTGCGTCGTTTATGTGATAATAAATTACCAGTATTGTGTATATTCATAGCAAAAATCTAAATAAATACATAACCACCACCATCCCCTTCCTATTATTGACAATACAGGCAGGTTGACGTCCTTGTCAGTTGTGATTTGTGTTACTGTATATTATACGGCATGTAGCTTATGTATATATATATGTGTGTGTTTAGTTCTATTGGTATTGATACAAATCAATATTTACGATATTGTTACGGCATATTAGGTACAATGTATGTTTCGTATTTTTTGTGTTCAAAAAACTTTGCCACGTGTCAAGCATACTCACAAGCATGCACCTTGTACATGTGTCACGTACGTACAGTAGATCTACATGTAAATCGGCTGACAGCACACCATCAGGTCCTCAGTGATTATGACAGTGTCACTTTTAAGATGTCTAAGTCAATCAATACTAACAATTTAGCTATAAATATGAGGGCCGACATAGAAAATAATCGGCGTCGGACACGTGTGCTTCAATACATGTAACTTTTAGAAATGAAAGTCCGGGGAAGTCCCCGTTACTATAAATAGTTTTCACTGTCGTCGGCGCAAGATTTATTTGCTGATTTAATTTAATTTTTGAGTACAGTCACACACATATATAGACCTTTTTGCGTAAGATTAGAGTTTTTTAACTGTAAAATTGCGGACCATTATTCGTGTGTACTGGTAAAATAGCCGATCGGTTTCGCACAGGTGCTTGTGAAACCGATCAACGTCAAGTCGTGGGACCATTTTCCGTGGATGCATTTGTTGATTTGGGAGTCGTTGTATTGTTAATATGGTATGTTATGAATGATAAATTTGTGTATATTGTTCAGCATTTTACTGACTTTCATCGTATTTATAAGTTATGCTAGATTGGTGAGAAAAATTGGTTAAAACTGACCACACATTGCTATGTATCGCGTAAAATAACACATCACACGTACTTTTTAGAAGAAATCTTTGTTTCTGAAAAAAATGTTTGTAGATATTACAAGATAAATATGAAATTGGGATAATAAGTTATCAACAGTATGGAGTTCAGTCATTATTTTACAGCACTTTTTGATTAACGAAGGATTCCATAATATTAATTACTTCAACGAAAATGAATTAATGAACAGCCCGGATCACGTTAATGTAGCTATCAAACGGAATCTGTCTTTTATTAACAATTTAAATAGCAAAACTGATAGACCCTTTGCATGTTACACACCAATACATGTCAAAAATATGACAACCGATATCGGAATATTGTTTTATTTATACCTTCTCATACTCTCTCCCTGGACATATTTATTCATTTTCATTCATCCTCCCTCTGTTAGTCTTATTGTGGAGGGGAAATAAAAATGCTGTTTAATTTGTTAATGTTCCCAATTGATTACCAGATATATGATTATTGAAAAATGTATCATTCCATTTTAAAAATACTTTTTCGAATCTACACTCGCAATTAACATATATACATATCCTTAATACAACAGGGGCCAGGTGAGTAAATTAACAGGTGGGGTTGAATGGGCTGATGGACGCACGACTAAGATTTATCATAGGATTATATTCGGTACAGGTTATTTAACAATCGATCCTAACTATTGTAATCCGTTCAAACAAAGCAATATAAGTTTTATTATAACAATTACTGTTGGCGACCTAAGATGAAGGAACATCGGTTTCATTTGTTGCGCCAAAATAACTAAATAACTAAAAAAGAGCATGTGTCATGAGATTGAACTATTGTCAAGGATGGTAGAATCGCTAGTGAAACATCGTCTTTTGCTGTAAAGGGTGTTTATGAGTCCTTTATAGGATGTAGTGACCGCCTAGTTATAGTTAGGTCGTGTCTAGGGTACAGTAGTAGGACCAGCGTAGCATTGCAGGGGCACCTCGTTTAGCCCTACTGGAACTGTCTAGTGACAGGGTCTTTAGTTGTTGATGTACATGCATAGAAAGCGACTTAAGGGCCAACACATGTTGAAAACAAAACACGTGTCACTCTTAATAAAAATAAACATAAAGCAACTAGAAGATCACCTTATCAAAGAGTTGCATGCACATAGTTAATTTAATGATAAATGATGATACATACATTTAAAACATAACGGTATGTTGTATTACAAATGTGTTAATCGTACCATAACTGCCGAAAGATATGATGAGATGCAATTTTGACGCTTTTATTGAAATTGCAGTCATAGTTTGCTGACACGGCGTGAACTACCGGACTTGCTTAATAATTTATTACAATAATCTAAAAACATTAAAATAAATTCTGCTATTTTTTTTATATTGTGGAGTATTCGACACTTTGATGTCGGAATCAATTGCGCGCATCTGCTTTGTTATTGGGCAATTAATAACTATGTACAGCTTCATCTGTCAGCATCTAATAAAATCATAAATTATGATTATTTATTGTTTTAAATGAACAATTACACTTTCCCCTGTCAATAATACATCTCTC
>SAYR01002563.1:133781-151873 GCA_004382745.1 Argopecten irradians irradians
AAAGGTCGTGATATTGGCCTGTTAAGTTAAGATACTTTTAATAGGTAGGAAATGGTCGTGATATTGGGCCCGTGTTATTAAACTTTTAATTAGGGTACGGAATGGTCGTGATATTGGGCCCGTTAAGTTAAGATACTTTTATTAGGGTACGGAATGGTCGTGATATTGGCCCTTTAAGTTAAGATACTTTATTAGGGTACGGAAGATCGTAGTATTGGGCCTTTATGTTAAAGTATACTTTTATTAGGGTACGAGAATGGTCGTGATATTGGGCCGTGTTATGTGTAAGATACTTTTATTAGGGTACGGAATGGTCGTGATATAGGCCCTGTTAAGTTAAGATACTTTTATTAGGGTACGGAATGGTCGTGATATTGGGCCTGTTATGTAAGATACTTTATTAGGGTAAGGATGATCGTGATATTGGGCCTGTTAAGTTAAGATACTTTTATTAGGAAGTAAATGGTCGTGATATTGGGCCCTGTTAAGTTAAGATACTTTTATTAGGGTACGAAGATGGTCGTGATATTGGGCCCTGTTAAGTTAAGATACTTTTATTAGGGTACGGAATGGTCGTGATATTGGGCCCTGTTAAGTTAAGATACTTTTATTAGGTACGGAATGGTCGTAGATATTGGGCCGTGTTAATTAAGATACTTTATTAGGGTACGAATGGTCGTGATATTGGCCGTGTTAAGTTAAGATACTTTTATTGAGGGTACGAATGGTCGTGATATTGGGCCGTGTTAAGTTAAGATACTTTTATTAGGGTACGGAATGTCGTGATATTGGGCCCTGTTAAGTTAAGATACTTTTATTAGGGTACGGAATGGTCGTGATATTGGGCCCTGTTATGTTAAGATACTTTTATTAGGGTAACGGAATGGTCGTTATATTGGGCCCTGTTAAGTTAAGATACTTTTATTAGGGTACGGAATGGTCGTGATATTGGGCCGTGTTAAGTAGATACTTTTATTAGGGTACGAATTGGTCGTGATATTGGGCCCTGTTAATAGTAAGATACTTTTATTAGGGTACGGAATGGTACGGGATATTGCCTTATTTAAGTACTTTTATTAGGTACGGAAATGGTCGTGATATTGGGCCCTGTTAAGTTAAGTACTTTATTAGGGTACGGAATGGTCGTGATATTGGGCCCTGTTAAGTAAGATACTTTTATTAGGTTACGTAATGGTCGTGATATGGGCCCTGTTAAGTTAAGAACTTTTATTAGGGTACGGAATGGTCGTGATTATTGGGCCCTGTTAAGTTAAGATACTTTTATTAGGGTACGGAATGGTCGTGATATTGGCCCTGTTAAGTTAAGATACTTTATTAGGGTACGGAATGTCGTGATATTGGGCCCTGTTTAATTAAGATACTTTTATTAGGGTACGGAATGGTCGTGATATTGGGCCTGTTAAGTTAAGATACTTTTATTGGTACGGAATGGTCGTGATATTGGCCCTGTTAAGTTAAGATACTTTTATTAGGTACGGAATGGTCGTGATATTGGGCCTGTTTAAGTTAAGATACTTTTATTAGGGTAGTAATGGTCGTGATATTGGACCCTGTTAGGTAAGATACTATTAGGGTAAATGGTCTGAATTGGCCTGTTAAGTTAAGATCTTTTATTAGGTAAGGAATGGTCGTGATATTGGCCTGTTAAGTTAAGATACTTTTATTAGGGTACGGAATGATCGTTGATATTGGGCCCTGTTATGTTAAGATACTTTTATTAGGGTACGGAATGGTCGTGATATTGGGCCTGTTAAGTTAAGATACTTTTATTAGGGTACGGAATGATCGTGATATTTGTCGTGTTAAGTTAAGATACTTTTATAGGACGGAATGGTCGTGATATTGGGCCCTGTTAAGTTAAGATACTTTTATTAGGGTACGGAATGGTCGTGATATTGGCCCTGTTAAAGTTAAATTACTTTTATTAGGGTAATAATGGTCGTGATATTGGGCCTGTTAAGTTAAGATACTTTTATTAGGTGTACATGGTCGTGATATTGGGCCGTGTTAAGTTAAGATACTTTTATTAGGGTACGGATTATTGCGTGATATTGGGCCCTTGTTAAGTAAATACTTTTATTAGGGTAAGTAATGGTCGTGATATTGGGCCCTGTTATGTTAAGATACTTTTATTAGGGTAAGGAATTGCGTGATTTTGGCCCTGTTAAGTTAAGATACTTTTATTAGGGTACGGAATGGTCGTGATAATTGGGCCGTGTTATGTTAAGATACTTTTATTAGGGTACGGAATGGTCGTGATATTGGGCCCTTTTAAGTTAAGATACTTTTATTAGGGTACGAATAGTTCGTGATATTGGGCCCTGTTAGTTAAGATACTTTTATTAGGGTACGGAATGGTCGGATATGCCCTGTTAAGTTAAGATACTTTTATTAGGGTACGGAATGATCGTGATATTGGCCCGTTAAGTTAAGATACCTTTTATTAGGGTACGAATGTCGTGATATTGGGCCCTGTTATGTTAAGATACTTTTATTAGGGTACGGAATGGTCGTAATTTGGCCTGTTAAGTTAAGATACTTTTATTAGGGTACGGAATGGTCTGATATTGGGCCCTGTTAAGGTAAGATACTTTTATTAGGGTACGGAATGATCGTGATATTGGCCCTGTTATGTTAAGATACATTTATTAGGGTAAGTAATGATCGTTGATATTGGGCCGTGTTAAGTTAAGATACTTTTATTAGGTAAGAAATGGTCGTGATATTGGCCCTGTTAAGTTAAGATACTTTTATTAGGGTACGGATATGGTCGTGATATTGGGCCCTGTTAAGGTAAGATACTTTTATTAGGGTACGAATGGTCGTGATATTGGGCCTGTTTAAGTTAAGATACTTTTATAGTAGGTACGGAATGGTCGTGATATTGGGCCCTGTTAGTTAAGATACTTTTATTAGGGTACGGAAATGTTCGTGATATTGGCCGTGTTATGTTAAGATACTTTATTAGGTACGGAATGGTCGTGATATTGGCCGTGTTTAAGTTAAGATACTTTTATTAGGGTACGGAATGGTCTGATATTGGGCCCTGTTAAGTTAAGATACTTTATTAGGGTACGGAATGATCGTGATATTGGCCTGTAATTTAAGATACTTTATTAGGGTACGGAATGGTCGTGATATTGGCCCTGTTAAGTTAAGATACTTGTCATTAGGTTACGGAATGATCGTGATATTGGGCCGTGTTAAGTCAGATACTTTTATATTGAGGTACGGATGGTCGTGATATGGGCCGTTTTAGTTAAGATACTTTTATTAGGGTACGAATGGTCGTGATATTGGGCCCTGTTATGTTAAGATACTTTTATAGGGTACGGAATGATCGTGATATGGGCCCTGTTAACTTAAGTTAAGATACTTTTATTAGGGTACGGAATGGTCGTGATATTGGGCCGTGTTAAGTTAAGATACTTTTATTAGGGTAAGTAATGGTCGTGATATTGGGCCCTGTTAAGGTAAGATACATTTATTAGGGTAAGTAATGGTCGTGATATTGGGCCCTGTTATGTTAAGATACTTTTATTAGGGTATGGAATGGTCGTGATATTGGGCCCTGTTAAGTTAAGATACTTTATTAGGGTACGGAATGGTCGTGATATTGGGCCCTGCTAAGTTAAGATACTTTTATTAGGGTACGGAATAGTCGTGATATTGGGCCGTGTTAAGTTAAGATACTTTTATTAGGGTAAGTAATGGTCGTGATATTGGGCCCTGTTAAGTTAAGATACTTTTATTAGGGTACGGAATGGTCGTGATATTGGGCCCTGTTATGTTAAGATACTTTTATTAGGGTACGGAATGGTCGTGATATTGGGCCCTGTTATGTTAAGATACTTTTATTAGGGTAAGGAATGGTCGTGATATTGGGCCCTGTTAAGTTAAGATACTTTTATTAGGGTAAGTAATGGTCGTGATATTGGGCCCTGTTAAGTTAGGATACTTTTATTTGGGTACGGAATGATCGTGATATTGGGCCCTGCTATGTTAAGATACTTTTATTAGGGTACGGAATGATCGTGATATTGGGCCGTGCTATGTTAAGATACTTTTATTAGGGTACGGAATGATCGTGATATTGGGCCCTGTTAAGTTTAGATACTTTTATTAGGGTACGGAATGGTCGTGATAACGGGCCCTGTTATGTTAAGATACTTTTATTAGGGTACGGAATGGTCGTGATATTGGGCCCTGTTAAGTTAAGATATTTTGATTTGGGTACGAATTGGTCGTGATATTGGGCCCTGTTATGTTAAGATACTTTTATTAGGGTAAGGAATGGTCGTGATATTGGGCCCTGTTAAGTTAAGATATTTTGATTTGGTTACGAATTGGTCGTGATATTGGGCCGTGTTATGTTAAGATACTTTTATTAGGGTACGGAATGGTCGTGATATTGGGCCGTGTTACGTTAAGATACTTTTATTAGGGTACGGAATGGTCGTGATATTGGGCCCTGTTAAGTTAAGATACTTTTATTAGGGTACGGAATGGTCGTGATATCGGGCCCTGATAATACACTTTCAACTTATGAAAAGTTAGCAACTGTGTCGTTTATTTCAGAGAAACTCTTTTTGTGTGTTCAATTCATATTTTCCTGCTATTATATTTTCATTGTGTCTTTGATTTCATTTTGTTAAATCGCGTAATTACGTGTATTTTTTATTTGGATACATATTTTCATTTGTCCCTGAGAAAAAGATGTAAGAAATTATACCTGTTTGAGATTTCCGTGTTTCAGACTAAACTAGAATTGGTTGACACTTTGTCAAATATCATATAATGTTGCAACAATGTACTAGTGACAAGTCAATATTTACAATATCGTAAGAAGGATACGAAAAAAGGTGTTTTCCCTCAGGATGAAATTCCCATGTTTCACTCGAAATTAAATAATCCATTTTGTATTACATTTCTTGATAGCTGTTGACAAGATGGTGACATTTTTCTTCTATAGGTAGGATTGGTGATTGGAAGAACAAGTTCACCGTAGCTCAAAATGAAATGTTTGATGCCGTATACAAAGAGAAAATGGAGGAAATGGGATTACCTCTTGATGAATTTGTCTTCGAGTAGTTTTCCAATATTTATGTATTTGTATTTATCATTAAAGTCTCATTCTAGTCGGATTACTGTGAAAGCATTTATTTTCGTTGGGCTCAATTTTCGCGGATTATAAGAATTTACAAATTCGTTGGCATTAAAATGGAGAAGATATTATATGTTACAGTTGAATCTTTGAATACTGTGAGATCACTCGACCAGAACTAAGCTCTGTCTGACATTTAATATGTGATGAATAGAATCTTACACTTGAGCTCATTTCATTAATTTCGTATAAAAATACCATTCGTGGACGGTTTCTTTAGATAATATGAAATTAAAAAATATATAGACAATTTTACGATATTTGATTATTGATGAATTGTGTTTTTATTGTCTCAAAAAAGAAGATGAAATCTAACTCTGTGTAAAAAGACAAACGGTGATATGCCGGTTTCGTCTAACGTACTACGCCTAATGTAAGGAAATAAATATTCTTGTATTCACTGTTTTACCAGCTAATTTGAAATAGACAGCTTAACAGGGTGAAACTTTACGTGATGGCATTTAGAAGAAATGGATTGAATGATGCTTTACACGCACCAATCATTGCCTAATTTCTTACAGTGTGGATGTTTTGTTTGTAGAACGACAAGAACGTTCATTTCTGCTGATTAAGCATAACAACGTATATAAAGACATTTAATTGATTTACTGTGTAATTGAATATTAATTGAGTTACTGTGTAGATGAATATTAGATATTTAATAGATTTACTGTGAAAATGAATATTAGACATTTAATTGGTTTACTTTGTAATTAAATATTAGATATTTAATTGATGCAATAAAACAAGATTTCAAACTATCTCTTATTGACGTATTCTTCTGATGATGAGTACACTTTCCTGTTTGAAGTGTAAAATGTTATCAAAATAGTAAAATTAGCGCTCAATAGCTGGAAAATGATGATGACAGATTTCCGCATTAGATATAACACTCGAACTTCGTGGGAGCAAGGATATGTGCTATTATATTTGGTTTCATATTCCTGAATGAGGACAGCAAGAACGATGTTTTACTTCATATACTGGTAGTGTTTTTATCATAATTAGTGGCAACGTAGAGCTAAAAGACGTAGCATGCATAGCACGTAGGGAACAACAAAAGTTACCTCCCTTATGGTCTAAATTACAAAGACACTTCTACATTTTTTAGGCCTATTGGTTACCTACCAACTAATGACTGGTTTTTATCAGAACATGTCTAAGAGCGTGTCTGTCTACTGGGAGATTAGCGCGGATTACGAGGCGACAAATAGAACACTAGTTTTGTACTCATTTGTGACATACGTGAAACTTTACGTGATGGCGTTTAGAAGAAATGGATTGAATGATGCTTTACACGCACCAATCATTGCCTAATTTCTTACAGTGTGGATGTTTTGTTTGTAGAACGTTCATTTCTGCTGATTAAGCATAACAACATATAATTAATTTTTCTTTGTTTTCATACCAAATCTGGCTTTCTAATTGGCCAAATTTTTTTTGCATACCACTATGAAAAAAAAAAATCCGAGAATGGCGCGAAACCCTGACGTTAACGTGACGTCACAATAGAGACATTGACGTTGCGTATTGATTCGGAAAAAAGAATCCCTTGAAAAACCACTATAATGTTACATTAAAACATACTTCATTTTATCAAATAGAGTATAAAATTAATTATAAGTATTGATGTCACTATTTTTTAATTTTATCGGGTTATGAAAAAAAAATTGTTTGCAAACTTTTGTGAGAATCCGCTACGCGGATTCACACAGTTTGCAAACAATTTTTCTAATTGGTTAAACCATGTTTGTATAAATTGGTCTTGCAGTTTTTTAGTAATAATTGAATGTAGATATTTCATATTAGGTAAACATTTAAACTCAATCTGACCAGTTACATGGAGAGTATACATCAATTTGTACATAAAACAAGACAGTTTGCTTTCATTGGATAAAAGAGTATAATTCAATTTTGCTTGTTACAAGCATTTTCATTGGCTTAAAAATTTACTTTATCAGCCCATAAAGGAAAAAATGGCGTCGCCGTTTATGACGTTGCTTCTGATTGGCTGAGATGACGGCGTAATGATTTCATAGACAAAAGAGTCCCAAAATGAATTTTAAGTATTGAAGAGATTATCTTTATTAAATTGAATTATAAGGATTAATTTGAATATATTTTTTATGTTATGAAGATATAACACAAAAATCTGAGTGTACTCTCATCATAAACCGCTTCGCGGTTTATTTAGAGTACACTCAGATTTTTGTGTTATATCTCCATAACATAAAAAATATATTCAAATTAATCCTTAAATACCAAAATTTTATCATTTTCAGTTTTATATTAACAGTAAGAGGATACCTGCCGGTTTCTCCGTAAATCATAAAATCAGATGTATTTTTTCGTAGACCAAGAATTCTTTTACAGAACTGTAGATGTATTTTTTCCAACATACTTGTATTTTCGTACCCCCACATTTCACACGAATATGATAATATTGGAGTAACCAATGAATCGAATAACTTAAGTTGTATATCAACAGGTAAATTAATATTTCTTATCTTACGGTAAAAAGCAAAAAGTGCTTTATTGGCTTGAATACTCAATTGTTTTTTGGCAGCTGTGAAGCTTCCATTGTAGTT
The DNA here is from genome assembly GCA_004382745.1 of Argopecten irradians irradians. Lineage (NCBI taxonomy): Eukaryota > Metazoa > Mollusca > Bivalvia > Pectinida > Pectinidae > Argopecten > Argopecten irradians. The sequence goes on from SAYR01002563.1 coordinate 141,555, forward strand.
AAATAGTACACCTAAGTATGAGAAAGAATCTTGAATATCTAGTTGCTTTTTGAACACCAAAAATCGGTTTCTTCCTGTAGGTTTTCAATTTGCAAAAATTACAACTTTTGTTTTCTTTGTGTTAACCTCAAGGTTCCATTTTTGACAATATTCTTCAAACATATTTAACATATTTTGTAAACCAGTCGCTGTTTCCGACATTAAAACAGTGTCGTCAGCGTATAGAATAATAAACAGCTTAACATACATCAACATTTTTTTCAATAAAAAACGTTTCTAAGTCGTTCAAATACAGAGCAAACAAAAACGGAGAGCAATTTCCCCTTGTTTCAAACCGATGTTGGAGGTGAACATTTGCGACATTTCATTACCATTTTTCACACAAGATTTAGTGCTTGATTACATACCATATAAAACATTAAATATCTTCCCAGTTATGTTACTTTTTATAATTTTTTTCCATAAACCTATACGCCAGACCGAGTCGAAGGCCTTCCTAAAATCAATAAAGGCACAATAGAGCTTTTTACCTGAAGCCAGATAGAAAGATGTCAGAGCATGTAAAATGAAAATATTATCTATGGTCGAGTGTCCTTTTCTAAAGCCCGCCTGAGCGCAACTGATAAGATTAACTGACAGTGTTTGAAGTCTGGAATTTATTATTGACGTAAAAACTTTACCCAAGCACGAGAATAGCGTTATAGCTCTGTAATTATCTAATTCTTTACGATCACATTTGTTCTTAAAAATTGGCTTAATTATGCCAGTGCTCCAACTTTCTGGTATTATACCTGTGTCCAATACAATATTAAAAAGTTTATGGTATGTGGGCAACATTTCATTAATTGTACTTTTAATGTATTCATTAAATATATCATCAATTCCGCACGCTTTATCATTATCTAATTTTTTAACAGCGTCTACTATTTCTTCGCTAATAATTGGACCGTTCAGTATATTGTCATATAAAGGTATATCAGTCCAGACTGGAATTTCAAATTCGTCTTCAGTATTATAAGGATTTAGATTTAATTTCTGAAGTAATCATGGAGCTCATCAATTGGCATGTCAATTCTCGTTGAATTATCTATTTTATCAATTCTATTTAAGATATCCCAGAATGCTTTCGGTTCATACATGGAGGTTTTCCTCATTTCGTTTTCAGTTTTTTCTTGGAACTTTCTGAAATTTGCATTAATTATTTTTTTTTATTCCCTACTTTTCTTGATTAACTTTTTTACGATTCTCATTATTTTTAAGGATTTTGAACCGTTTTTTAGCTTCATGAAATTCCTTTCTTTAATTTGCGCATTCGCGTGTAAACCATGGTTGATCTTTCCCTAGTGTAACTGATTTTGTACCTATTCTCGACTGTTTCGTACCCAGGACATTTTTTGCCGTTTACTTTAATATATCTGTAAGACTATTCACAACGTCATTCATATCAGCTTGCGAAACTGATGTGGGGGACTCTTGCATTTTCTCGATTAAGTCATTTATATCGCGCAGTTTGCTGCCGCTCTCAGACTGTAAATTGTATACAAAATCGGCTTATTTTTCTTTAGCCCATTTACCAACTTTCTCGGTTGGTTTGAATATTTCTTCTATTTCAGTATTATTCTCCGAACATTGAATACAAAATACTAATCTACAGTGAACATCCGATATTAGAGGATTAAAATCTAAAACTTCGAAATCATTAAGCACTGGAAATACATTCGACGATGCGATCAAATAGTCTACAAGACTTACATTTTTACAGGTATTTTTCCCAATGACTTTGTCATTGCCAACTCTGCCATTCGCAATATACTGATACCACCTAAATTCAATGTCGTTCCATATCAAAAGCTGTTTTGTTTTTACCCGCAACGTTGTTTTTTTTTATCAAACCACGCCCATCTGATTCAGATTCTTTATTTTGCTTCAGTTTTGTAACTTAACACAATAACGAAAAACATGACACACTATTTACAACCACATCGAGGCACATGGACCTTTCATACACACATCACTTTGTCACGTATAATCCAATCAAACTCAATTTCTGACTGATGATACAAACAGTAACTGCGTTTGATTTCCGTTTGATTTCATACTAACACTTACACGTCTTATATATATTTCAGAAGACATAGAGAGAGTACTTGATAAATATGTAGTCATAAACCAACAATATACTCCTCCGACTTTTGAAGACGGCAATATATCACCAACGCGTGAATTATATTCTCTTTAGTGATTTTGAGTACAGTGGTAGGAAAGATGAAGACGTCATGGGGGGGGGGATAACTGGGGAGGGAGGGGGGGGCAAAAGGCCTCAATACTTTCTGTAAGAACCCCCCCCCCCCGCACACCTTAGCCAGGAGGGAGATTAATTCAACTCCAAAACCATATAATACTACACTGTATATGCTTTAATTACATTTTTCATTATATCACCTAAAATTTAATCCTTGTACACATTTATAGACAGTGGGGTCGCTAAAAGGAAATTAACGAATACGCAAATTGGCCAAATTAGCGTGTGAGCTTCGAAGGCGCAAGATTTTGGTGTTTTATTAGGGGTCTGAGGGTGACCCCCGGGATGAGTTTTATGTATTTTGATGATTTTGCGATCGCCCGAAAGCACGAGAAATTTGGTGTTTGGGGGGTCCGAGGGTCTCCCCCGGGAAAAAATTACAATTTAGAATGGCTTAGATGAGTTTTCGATGCATTTTGATGAATTTGCAAACGCCCAAAGGCCCGAGAATTCGGTGTTAGGGGGGTACAGGGGGTCTCCCCCGGGAAAAAAATTACGATTTAGAATGGCTGAGATGAGTTTTACGATAAAGTTTAATGATTAATAAGCGTTCTTAACATGGTAATTTTTCGATTTAAAGCTACCTGCATTTAGAAATGATAATTGTGTCGTCATAACATTATGGAACCCTACTTGATCTGAATATACCGGCTTCACACCATCGGTACATTGTTGTGTAACAGAAAAAAAATGAATAAATTGTCTCGCTAAGACATATAAACAAATTGATCTTTTAAGAGACTTTTTTTTAAATAGCACATAGAATCCCTTGATGGACATTTTAGTCTAGTTTGTGTGTATTGATTTTTTACAATTTAAGGTTTGACATTATGTGCTTGAACCTTTTAGGAAATGCACCGCGCAGCGGAAAATTTTCTAGAATGAAGTACGAAAAATGTGCAGGAGGACCCTTTTTTCTTTCAAATAAGCTTTTTTTAGAAAATTTCAGTCGGCGAAAATGGGGGGGGGGGGCAAAAAGACATGCTTCCTACGCCCCTGGAGTATTTAGTAGCTGAATCAATTTAAATACGCTTGGGTTTCTTACATAATATTGTTTTACACGTGCGTCCCTTAAATCGTTACAAATACTGCATTTAGTTAAGAAACGAAATTCGTCTTCGATATTATTTTCATTTCAAAGAGTGCATTTTCTCTGAATTCTTGGTAAATTTCTGTATTTTCCCCTTTCGATATGTAGGTCATAAACAGAAAATCGTGTCTGTGTAATGTTTCTCTATTGACCTCTATTGTCTAATGGTTCAAATATGGCTGACAAAATGGAGAAGTGATAAGATATTTGTATAAATTATCCTTGGGTGTATTATTTATCATAGTAAAACACTCTTGCCGAAAAATATAATTTAACTTTAATTTGAATAATTTCAGATCAACCTTAGGACCAGTTTCTAAATTATACACATAACTAATTCCACAATTATTTAACGGCTGTTTTAAATTTACAAACCAACTATGATTATTCTCTTCCGTCTCCATGAGACATTATTAGTATTTTTGAACTTCATTCATTAACGAAATATTTTAATTATCCTTATAGCGGATAAAGCCTTTCTTCCGACTTCAAAGTAAACCATAGCATTTGTATTGTTTCTCCTTACACCTAGTAAACGCTTCCAAAATTTAAATGAATCTTTTCAACATCCTATGCTTTATGGAAACGTCATATTTCACGCCCATAATTTAGAACATTACTTTCATAGGTATCAAATACTAACAAACATGTTTGAATATTAAATAATTACTTTTACCTTCATTCAAACTATAGCAAACACAGTTTTTTTCTCTTGCTCAGAGATATGCTTTTTGGTTTTAAAAACATCCCATTATAGTTCATCAACAAACCAATGTAATGATATTCATTGACTATCTCTATTAATTCATGTCTCATTGTTCCTTATGGTTCCTCCGTTTCTATAATTTTGGTTTTGTCCACGTTTACTGTTAAACTCCGTTTCTTTGTGTACTCCTGTAGGGAATTCAGTATGGTTTGGAGATCTTCTGGAGACTCTGACCGTAACACTATATTATCTGCATACACGAATAAAAATATGTTTATAGCACTTAGCTCAATTGATGTGTAATTATCTATCATAAAATGCATTTCCGAACAATGTTAAATATAACGGTGACAAAATATTCCCTTGGAATAATCCAGAATTGACTTCGTACAAGTCAGAAATGCCGTAATGTTTTGCACGATATCTGACATTATCATAAAGACTTATGCTATTTATATTAAGGATGTACACCTCTGAGAAGTCAAAATTTTCTTGTATTAAACTTTTTTTCTCATATAGATTTTTGGAAAAAGGAGTTCATACCATAAAAGAAAATGGAAGAAAAAACATATGTCTGTGTGCTCGTTTTTGAGCTTTTGTCACTCAAAGACACCTAGTTGACAAAATATTGGATTTTATGGGAATTTTGCCGTTTTGACCATATAAGATAGAGATTAAAGCCATAATTTCCTAATTAGGTGTTTGATATGTATGAATGTTTGTAGAATTCATTTGCTAGTAGTCTTCTTTAAAAATGTACCTGTTTTGATCAATTAGACTAATATTTTTTTCTCAGAATAACAACATATTCTACCCCTACCCCTTAATTTTGAGCTACAAAATGCACCATTTTCAGCCATTTTTGCCAAATTTAACCCTTTAGAGAAAAAGTTCTGGTATTACACTTTTGTTATTATTTTGCATATCAATAGGGAAACGGTTGTTCTTTCTAAATCAGGAAGAAAAATTGGGGGTCCGTGTGCTTACTTTTTTGCCCCATTTGAATTTTTGTTATTTTTCGGTATTTTAGAGTAAAAAATAAAAGTGCCCAAATTACCATTAAATGTAAAAATAAAGTCACAAAAGTATATCGTTTCACATATTAATGTTCAATATTTTAATTACTACGAACCTAGTAACGATTTGAAGCAAAAATTAGCTAAATACAGCTAAAAATGCTGGCGCAGTGATGATTTCAGTAAAAACAATTTCAGTAAAAAATGGAAAAACTTTACTTGAAGCGAAAAAAGACACAATTTCAAAATGGCCGCCAAATGGGCCATTTCTTGAAATCCCCGTATAAAAAAAAATCTACTAAAAATTGGAATGCATTTTTTGGACAAAATTTGCATCTGGCAACTTGCTACAGATACTGATAAATCATATTTGAAAATCTCATAACTTCTTTGATCTATGCTGAAACGAGACTTCAACGGGACTGAAACCTCAGAAGAATGCTTTGTCTTCTAGCATAAAAAGTAAACACGAAAACACTGCAATAACAAATCATCCAACATTGGCAAAACATACCATATTACATACGACTGAACTAAGAACCATATACACTACAAACGGTATCTAAGAACACATGAAATGTGAAGATACTATTAATTAAATAAAAAGTGTGTATGGCTTGTTTGCCTGGAAAAAGTATCTAAAATATAACCGATAGTTCCATAACGACACACTTCATATAAGAATATATTTTTGTGATCCTTTGTCAGATATATTCCTGTTTAGTTAGTAACTATATTTCCAATATTGTGTTAAAGTTACTAAATCATTAGATTTACATAGATTTCTTAGGGTTTTTGACTTCCTACAAATGTTCTTATACCTGAAATTAGAAAGTTTTCAAAATTGCAACATTTAATTTGAAATATTGGCAATGTTTATCAACGTTAAAATATCGCTAAACACAACAAGAAATTGTATCTGTCGGCATTGACTGTTTACAACGGAAAGAACCGAGTGCATCTTTGAGTTCGAAATCGAGGTCGCTGAAAATCTCATCTGGCTAATGGATATAGATGTAATAACACCACTAATAGGCAACTTATATTTTATCGGTTACATTGGCCTGATTAAGCGTAATGACCGATGTATTTACAGCGTATCTCAGTGGCGTAGGAAGATGGAGAGGGAGGGGGCAAATGTCATCAATATTTGGACCCACCCCCAGAGTATTATTAATCATGTGCGTTTATGTGTAAACTCACATGAATATTTGTTGCGTCGTGTATATGTTATATTTTCTCCTACTGAGAGAGTATAGATTAATGGTGTGTCTTGGTATTTTGGGTTTTAAGTTGGAGTGCAGTGGTTACTATAGTGAGAAACTAGGTAATCGATCTTTGGTTATCTGCTCTTATAGTGTCGTCTAGAAGTGTGTATCGCTGGGAGAGATATGTTGATTTAGTATACATGAGCATGTTTTTATTGCGTACCTTTTTTGTTTAGTGGAGCGTTGGTTGTTGTGTATGGAGGTATGAGATAGTGACATCTCTCTTATGTTGTTACCCGAAAGTGTGGTATATTAATAATCAGATTATTTTAGAAAATATCGTGTTGAGAGTCTGAGGGACGCTTGTAGTTATTATTTTGTTCTTGGGATCGTTAAGCGTTCGTGTATTGGTGTAAACGCAAGCTCACAAAAGTAAGCTTGGTAGTGAAACTAGAGTTAGCATGGTTAAAGAGTAAAGTAGCCGAACGCCATTTAATTATATTAAAAATATCTATAAAAATAACTAAGTCGAAGAGAAACAAACACAATAAATAAAAAGGGAAGAAGAATATCGAAGACAATTCAGGAGTGAATTTTTTAAAAAAATATTAAGAGAATGTGCGAAAGAACTGAGAACGCTATCAAGATGTAGTCCTAAGCTTTGGAAAACTTTGAATAAAATTAGTCAGTTCGAAAAAGAAATCCCCTTGTAATCTCCTTAGATATTTTCTATAGATACTTCTAAAAGAGATATAATCGTGGTGTGATATGATGATGATGATGATGGGAAGTGGTGATTTATGATGATGTATGATTGATGATGATGATGGTGATTGATGTTGTGATGATTGATGATGATGAAAGTGGTGATGATGATGAATAATGATAATGTAGATGGTGATGGGTGGTGATGATGATGATGATGATTGAAGAAGTGGAAGTTATGATGATGATGATGGTGATGATGATGAATGTTAGTAGTGATGCTGATAGATGATGCGTGACGTTGATGATGATGTTGATGATGATGGGGATGATGGTGATTGATGATGATTGGAGGGATGATATATTGAATAGTGAAATAACCGAAACTTGAATTACGTAATGCTATTAACAGTTTAAAAAACAATAAGGCCCCTGTATTGACATGATATTAAATGAATACTTAAAAAAACATCTCCGCCCTGAACTATATAACTATATATTGGTAAATTTTAATGTCATTTTGGATACAGGATTATTACCTGAGAGTTGGTACTATGGTATTATAAAACCATGTACAAAAATAAAGGAAGTGATGAGCAAGATCCGGATAATTATAGGAGCAATAAACCCTTATAAGTTGGTTTGGGAATTGTTTACTCTTCTATCACAAGGTTTGAATATAATACTACTTATTAGGTCATAGAATAATTTTCAATAAATCAGCAGTTTTATTGCGATCATACCTTATACATAGGATTGGCTGTGTAGTTTTTATTTTGCAATCTTGATATCTCATATATCTCGCTATATATAGTAGAGATTTTGTATGCACGCTTTTATGTTTTGTTGATTTTCGCGAAGCATTTGATACTGTGTTGCGGCGTGTAGGTTTACTGGAAAAAGATTAGGAAAAGCAAAAATAAAGGGAAAAATGGTTTTAAAGTAATTTATTATATGTATGATAATATAAAAAATCTTGTGTACAATACAATGGTCAAATAATCTGATTGTATCCCGTGCCTAGTTGGTGTCCGCCAGGGTGAAAATATATCCCCATTTCTTTTCTCATATTCCTAACGATTTAGAACATATTGGGTTGCAGGTTAGCTCCCTTGAGACTATCGAACAGAAAATGTCTGATAAATTAAGCATATTTTTGAAATATTCATATTACTTTATGCAGATGATACTGTGATACTTTCCGAAAACACCAGAAGGTATGCAAAACGCACTAGATATTTTTCAACAGTATTGCGATACATGGAAACTTCAGGTTAATATTAACAAAACTAAAGTGTTAGTTTCAGCAAGAGGAAAACCTAACAGGGTGTATAATTTCGTGCTTTAACGGTCATGTCTTGGAAACACAAGATACTTTTACATATTTAGCATCACTTTTAAAATATAATGGTAATTTTTCCAACGCTATTAACAGATTGGTTGAACCAAGCCCAAAAAATCAATATTCGCTATATATAAAAGGTGCGTAACCAAGCTATTCCAATAGATTTCAAACTAAAATTATTTGATTCGTTAGTTGAACCATAACTGCTATATGGTTCCGAAGTTTGGGGGTATGGGAATTTAAAAGTCGAGTCGAGCAAACACACCTGAAAATTCTGCAAACGAATAGCTTAAAATGTCAAGAAGTAGCACTCCAAGATTTATGGTGTATGTGACTGGGAAGATTCCCACTCGAAATAAATATCAAACTGAGAATGCTGTGGTTTTTTGGAATAGACTTATACAAAATGAAAAATAAATTAAGTAGTATAACTTTATAAAACTAATCTCGAAGTTACATTCGAAGGAATATAACACATTTAAAAATGGATAATCTCTTCATTAATAATATTTTTGATGAAATCTGGTTCAGTCAATTGTCTTCCTCATGAAATACAAATGATTAACAGTTTTTATAAAGTTTTTGCGTGCGCCTTCAAGATCAGTTTATACAAAATGTTCTCAGATGTGGAAATTCCTCAAGAGGGCCTGTTCTATATATACAAAAGAATTTGGATTTGAAAATTATCTTATAAAATTATCGGAAATGAAATAGAGTATACATAACTAAATTCCGTACATCAAAATTTAAAAATTCCAATTGAGACTGGAAGATGGCGTAATGTTGAGAAAACGTTGAAAGAATATGCCATTTTATGCAATGAAAAATATCGGGGATGAATTTCACTATCTTTTTGTATGTAAACACGAAGAAATAAAAAATATACGTATTAAATATATCCACAGTATTATATAGTAATCCCAGTCTTCATAAGATGGGTGGCCTTATAGGTATTTGTAATATCCAATTATTGAAAGAAGGTGTCTCTATTCATTAGAAAAATGCATGGTAATTTTTGTAAATGTGAATAAAGCTAATGATAGTAGTACGGTATAAATTATTGTTTAATTTCCAAATTAAATTGTCCATATTTTAGTAATTGGTAAATGATAATATATTGTCCATCCTGCCACGTGCAGTGAAAATGTAAACTTGTAATTTTATAATCCATGTAACACATTTTAATGTGTCTGGGAGACTATAATAAAATCTTGAAATCTTGAAACACAAACATCCAGTAATCTCTCTATGGACGGCCGAACGAAGTGTTGCGGTGTGTATACTCTACAAACATCCAGTAATCTCTATGGACGGCTGAACGAAGTGTTGCGGTGTGTATACTCTACAAACATCCAGTAATCTCTATGGACGGCTGAACGAAGTGTTGCGGTGTGTATACTCTACAAACATCCAGTAATCTCTATGGACGGCTGAACGAAGTGTTGCGGTGTGTATACTCTACAAACATCCAGTAATCTCTCTATGGACGGCTGAACGAAGTGTTGCGGTGTGTATACTCTACAAACATCCAGTAATCTCTCTATGGACGGCTGAACGAAGTGTTGCGGTGTGTATACTCTACAAACATCCAGTAATCTCTCTATGGACGGCTGAACGAAGTGTTGCGGTGTGTATACTCTACAAACATCCAGTAATCTCTATGGACGGCTGAACGAAGTGTTGCGGTGGTTTTATACAAACATCCAGTAATCTCTATGGACGGCTGAACGAAGTGTTTGCGGTGTGTATACTCTACAAACATCCAGTAATCTCTATGGACGGCTGAACGAAGTGTTGCGGTGTGTATACTCTACAAACATCCAGTAATCTCTATGGACGGCTGAACGAAGTGTTGCGGTGTGTATAATCTACAAACATCCAGTAATCTCTCTATGGACGGCTGAACGAAGTGTTGCGGTGTGTATACTCTACAAACATCCAGTTATC